>CAUYQV010015830.1:0-35511 GCA_963574575.1 Galagoides demidoff | reverse complement strand
GCACTTTAAATATATTTATGTAACAACTGCTTTCAAAGAGATTAAAACATTTAAGCAATTAGTACTTGGCCTCACACAAGGAAGTTGCTAACAAACAGAAACCAGGTTATTGGATAAAACATCACGTAACTACTCAGCACTGATTGATGGCACAGTAGCAAGGCCTATCTAGGAACAGCCTAGACATACTTGTCTTTGACCTTGTGTTCAAAGTCATGACAATGCTGAGTTATACTAATGCAAGGATGACACCGAAGTTCGAACTGTGTCTTTCTCACTACCGTGTATGTCTTCGAGGTAGCCATTTCATATGTTGTACAGTTTCAGGGTTCCCCCTCTGTCTCTGCCTCCGGCTTCCTTCCTAAGCCCTTGGCAGCTATTGACTGAGTAATTGATCTCTAATTACAATATTTAAACCTTGGATACCCCATAGGGGATGACTGCATTTCTGTAGGAGAAGGAAGCAGGCAGAAATTGGTTAATTGGGGCTTGGGTTTATAAAAACTGTGATTTCCACTGTAAGGGTTCATTGGGCTCATGGGTGATGTCAGTGGGAGGTTTTCTTAGGATGAGTCATCTCCGAACTCTAAAATTATTCATAGAGGCCAAAATATTTCCAGAAGGGTTTACAGTGTAAGTAGAGGAATCCATCTTTCACCTGTAGCTTGTTCTTAAGGGAAGAGTCACATTGGACAGGGCTGGCATTGTAAGATCAGCCTTGCCTTTGATGCTGATGGGGTCGGTAATGTGACTCTCTTTCTGTCTTTTCAGGTTCCCGATCAGTAATATCCATTTCTCCCTGTCTCACAGGGATGTTATGAGAATAAATGAGACAATAAAGCTGAGATAATATGCTTTGAGAGATGCCAAATTAGTACAAGGTATGGTTATTAATTTTTGTAGGCTATTATTAATAACCCATAATGAAAATCTGAATTTAACTCTGCATCAGCTCACTGAACCATACACTGAAAACTGAAAACTGTGTCAGAATGAAAAAAGTATATTTGTCCATAATTCCTCCATAGTAAAAATGTTTGCAGGGCACTGCGTGCTTTGGGGGATTTTATTCCTTAAAAATCTATTAACACCAGATATCAGGTAGGCCAACATCCTTTAACTACACAGGCAAACTAGATCAACCCAGCTTTTGAATTCTAGGAGTAATCGTGATTTGTATTACTGCTAAAAGTTTGCTGTAAATATTTTCAGAAGCAAAATAAAAGGAAAGGAGGAAATAACTCAGATACATTTCCTCGATCACTTGAAGAACTACAAATGTTTGTAGTGATGACAATAATATTCTCAGACCCACCAGCAATAAAATGAAGGAACTCACAGACAGAAGCCGGAGAGGCCCACGGAACTGTTATGAAGCCCAGTGCCCAAGTCTTCACTGCTCTGTTTTTGGGCAGGTCACTAATTTTTTGAGATAATTGAAACTGGAAGGAAATTTATAGGATGTTTTAGTCAATAATACCACTTTTTAAGTCTTAAAAAATCCCAAACAACTCTTCAAGATTTATTTTGTGAAAAACATCGCATGAGGCCTTCTGAAGGGACAAGGCTTGCTGCTGCCTCACTGGACCAAATGGGTGACCCTTGCCCTGACCAGGTAACTCTGACATGTGCTGGTTGGTCAGGCTGTGGCTCGGAAGTCTTGGGCAGCACCAGGACTGACCATTTGATCCTGCCTGACAGGCCGGCATCTGTGACCCCAACACTGCTCCTCGGTGGAGGCTGCCATCCCGAGAACTCTCCCCTCCTGGCTCCCGCCTGGCCCAGCCAAGTCACGTGTCCCTCCTTTTGCTCATCCTTTATTCCAATCATAAGGAGGTATTTGTTAAGAAGTCCCAAGAACAAGGAAATCTGCACAGTTCAAGGGTCTCTGCAGTGGCCCTGATCCTATAGTTCTGCTTGGTCTCACCCTAGTGCTACCAGTTCCTGCTGTTGGAGACAGTCTTGAATCCAGGGGTCAGGCTGCTCCCCACAGCCCGCGTGCTGGGCATTGGCAGTTGGCACCACAGGGGCTCCAGCACAGTTTGCTGCTTGCTCTTTCCAAGGTGGTGGCCTGTGCTGCAGCCAAGATGGCTTGAGCAGGCTTGGGATTGATTTCTTAGGGTTCTGGAGGCTGGGAAGGCAGGACCAAGTACTCTACCTGTGATAAGGGTCTGCATGGTGTAGCATCCCATGGAGGAAGGGCAAAAGAGAGAGAGTCTGAGACAGAGACGGGGATGGGGACAGAGACAGAGACAGGGATAGGAATAGGGACAGGGAGAGGGGGAGAGAGAGAACAGGGACAGGGTCAGAGATGGGAATGGGACCAGAGACAGGGATAGAGACAGGGACAGGGACAGAGACAGGGATAGGGATAGGGACAGGGAGCGGGGGAGAGAGAGAACAGGGACAGAGACAGGGATAGGGAGAGAGACACAGACAAGGAGAGACGGCAACAGGGAGAAAGACAGGGACAGAGACAGGGACAGAGAGGCCAAATGTATCCTTAACAAGAACCCATTCTCATGACGACACTAGTCCACTCAGGTAGGCAGAGCCCTGACGGCCTCACCACCCCGATAGCAGGTCCTGCTCCTAAAAACTGTTGCATGGGGGATCTTGTCTCCAACACCCCCTTTTTGGAAGGTGCCTTCAAACCACAGTGCCACTTCCTCAGGGAGGCTGGCATGGTCTCAATCCTAAGCTGGAATTTGTCTCTCCTCAAACCAATTATTAGTCAACTGAACTTCTAATTCTTGGCACCATGCAGAATAAACTCATGTCTCTCATATTATCTAACACTGTCATGCTTGATGAAAATACCATATTCCTTTCTTGAAAAAAAAATCAATTTTTCCAAATGCTCCTCGCCTGACATGGCAGTCACAGGAACGTGTTCTCTGAGGCCAGCACATTAAAAACTGCAATCAATGAACAGAACTAGGTACAGAGATGCTTACAATGTCTGATCGCAGCTCTTTTGATCCTATCACAAACCTAAATTGGTTTTACTATAAAAGAAATTCCTGATCTTAGCATTTAACTTCCTAATCACACAGCGACAGAAGTTGCAAGCTAACTGAACAGAGGCGATTTTTTTTTTAATTTAACACTGACCATATCATGTAAATACATTTTTATCCTTCCTCCTTTCCTGCCTACTCAGCCCCCGTTTACCTACAGCTTCATCTGTTCCCCCTTCCCGGGGGGGTGCACCTGCTTCTTGCTTTTTGAAGGACAACAGGGAATTTCCACAAATGGAAGCTTCTTCTTGGGTTTATCAGTCAACACTCTTCTAGAGAATTACCTGATGGCAGCTGAACTTTTAGGAACAAGGACTGAAGCAAAGCTTATGGGTAATATTTGCAAAGCTGGGGTTGGGACTTCCTTCCTCTCCTGCCCTTGAACATCAGAAATCCAGGTTTTCCAGCATTCGGCCTCCCAGACTTGCACCAGCAGACCCCAGAGATTTTCAGGGCTTGGGTCTCTGGTGCAGACTCAAGCTTCGTCAGCTTTCCCGGTTCTGAAGCCTTTGGGCTTATACTGAGCCACACTCCCAGCATCCCAGGGGCGTTAGCCTGCAGCCAAGCTGACATGGGAGTGCCAGCCTGCATAATTCCATGAGCCAATGTCCCTAATAAATTCCCTCTCCCCTCTCTCTGCACATATCCAATTGATTGTGTCTCTCTGGAGATCCCTGACTAACACAAACAGTAAGTTGTTCATCACCAGAAATACTGCTGTGCTGATCAGAGGATAGATTTTGGAAGGTTTGAAAGAGTAGGTTCAAGAGGTACAGGTGACTTTTTTTTAGGTCTTTTCTAGTGCTCAAAGTGAGAGGCCGACCCCTAGGCCAAGAAGCCAACTCGGGGTCTTGTGAAGATCAAGATTTCTATGAGTCAATGGCTCTCTGAAATTCTCCAGGCCTTTTAACATTGAAAGTTAAGCCTTCTTTAGCATGTTTTTAAAAGCTAATTTTACCTCGTGCTACTTGTTTGAAATTTTGGAATAGACATTTTATTCTGTTGTCAATTTCCTTTTGGTCACTAGTTCACTATATTTCCACAGACCTAAGCGGATCTTGTCGGATATATATTAATTAGAAATTTCAATATATTGTATTTCTATCACTTGCTGTGGGATCCATAACCTACTACATATAAGAAGATCTATCTGGAGTTATATAGATGATTTTAAACATTGAATTATAAATCAGATTTTTTCTTGGTGCTTACATTCCCTTCTGCCCATTATAAGGCTTTGAGATGGTGGGCAGGTGTATTTTATTAGCTGCGAGGGGACACATTAGCACAGAGGTCATCACAGCAGCTGTTCTGTGGGTGGTGGCAAGATGACTTACCCAAAAGAGTGTGATGACTTCCACACTGCAGCCATCACAACAAAGGTCACAGCAAAAACGCAGGAGCAAGAATGCACAATGCCCGCCCTCACTTATGACTCAAAGGAGATGGAGCGAGGTATAGAGCAACATTAGTTCTCAGATTGCTGCACTTGACTTTGTATCAAATTACCACAGAGTTAATAAGAGAGAGAGACACAATCATAAATGTATTTCAGAGCAAGAAGGAAAAAGAAGGGATGTTCTGAGATTTGCACTTGTACGTATATAGATTATACATATATAAATTTAGCACACAATTACATGCATACACACTAGGGTTTATATTTTATGTTATTCTAACTAAGACGTATCCCTGAAATTACTGTATACAGTGGCTTGACCTCAGAAACTTAAAAAAAAATTATATTACTCAAGTATACTTTACAGAAAACAACTTGGTACCACTGTTTACTGAATACAGAGTCATATAAACATATAACATTTGATTTTGAAAACCCACGTAACACTGCATTGGGTGATCTTTTTTTGTGAGTTTATAAAACAATATGCAGAGGAGAAAAAATAATTTTCTCCCTTACTCATGGCAAGGTTCATGGTTGAAATCCCTGTAATCAACACCAGATTAATAAGAGAAAAGCATAACAAAGGTATTTCACCAAAGTCTTAAGTGACACAGAAGCCTTCAGAGCTGAAGACTCAGGGAAACCTGTGTGTTTATGGACAGCCATGCAGCAGTGTGATTGGAAGACAGAAAGGTTTGATCTAATGGTAATAAACCGGGAGGAAATGAGCCAGGCCTGCTTGTTCGGGTTCTTTTTGGCCTCTCTTGAGCTATTTCTTCCCTCTAGGCATGGAGAGTGTAGGGCTTAGCACCTGGCACAGGAGCCAGAACTACAACAAAACCCTAAGCCCCCCGCTGACTTAACAGACCATCTCTTAACCGAGGGGGACCCAGAGAAATCTTAAAAAACTGTGCTCCCATTCTTATGATACTTTGCTAAGAAGAACACTTTCCAGCTCCATCCATGTAAACATGAAGGAGGTAAATATCCAATGTACACAGCCCTACTGTGAAACTAGTTTAAAGCTATAACCTAATTACAGCCTAAGAATTTCAGGGAGGGGGGGATGGATGGGTGGAGGGAGGGTGATTGGAGGGATCACCTCTATGGTTTGTCTTACAAGGGTACAAGTGAATCTTTCTAAAAGTAGAGTATAAATGTCTTAACACAACAACTAAGAAAATTGACATAAAGTCTATGTTAAACAGTTTGATGAAAATATTTCAAATTGTATATGAAAACACCACACTGTACCCCATGATTGCATTAATGTACACAGCTATCATTTAATTAAAAAAAAATGTGCTCCCAGTCATGATGGGATGGGAGGCAGGACCCACATCAGTTCACCCCCTCCCTTACTAATAAACATTGGGCTTGTTCCTATGAGCTACACAGAAACCAAGCTCCAGGCTTCTTTCCTGAGAAGAAGCCACAGCCAGGGAGTGATTTTAACCAGGCTGTGCAGCAGGAGAAGAGAAGGTTCCATGTCTTTGGGGCCTTGCTATCAGGGGGCTGTTTCTGAACAGGGACCCCATAAAAGGGCAGGAAGCTCCCCTGCACAGCCTCATGTCCCCCTGCTCATCACTCTTCCTAGAGCTTGTGAAATATTCATGTTTGGCCACCACACTCAGTATAATTCCTGTTCCCATTGTCCCTGCCTCGAAGCATGTGTTCTTTCCAGGCTTATTCCTGGGGCTCTGCTTTCCAGCCTGCCGGAATGGCCACCCACAGGCTGGAGTCCTTTATGAGAAATAAATCTCTCTTTTCCAAATTATGAACCTTGTTATTTCTTCACTTAATGTAAGAATCTTCAGTGGAGGAGGGGTGAGGAGGGCAGAGAGTGACTTTGCTGCTTCTGGGGTTTTTCTAATTTCTTACAACTCCAAATACTCAAAATACCCTGGCGCCATGTTTGGGGGGGATAGTGCTCTGATCTCTGACACAACCCATGAACAGAGAGGCATCAGAATTTGAAATAATTAAAAAAACTGAGATAATTTCGCAGAGGGAAACTAATGGGGGAAATGAAGGCGCGTCTCAAGGGTGGAGATGGCTGATTGCAGAGACAGCAATTCATTCATTTCTCAGCTGATGTGCGTCTGTCATGCGACCAATGCTGAGATGGTTAGAATCCCTTCTTAATTTCAACTCATGAAGAATTTCATCTCACTGTTGCACGATTTATTTAGAGTTTAAAACGTTATTATTCACAGATATTTATTGTGTGCTCACATCATAATCACTTCAATCTTGGACTGATTGCCTACTATCAAATTGTAGCTTGTCACAGATGAAAATTAACTAAAATATATTTTCAAATTGCAAACATAGCTTTTTTAACAAATACAAATTGATGAAAATTTTGAGGCACAATGAACATAAGATTAATTCTTCTTATAGTATCTTTTCTGTCTCTGATTTCGTAAGAAGAAACATTATGGACTGCCATTGATGTTTTTTAAATCAGAAACCAGAAAACACTGCAACGTTGGTTCTCATGCAACCCATGTTATTGATGTTTATGCTTTTGGTTTAATTAAAGGTTTTTGTTGTTGTTCTTATCGTTGAACATATAGCATAGATAATGATTAATAATAGCCAAGAGTATATATATCAATATAGATAATCTATATTTCATTGTACTAAAGCCAAACTCCTCGAATAATAAAATTTTAAATTGCCTTAAATGTTTTCAGAACAAATGAGACTCATAACCTGCACAGCCTGGAGTGATTCATTCCAGCTCAAGTCCCCTGTTCCATACCCGTTCAGGCTGATGGCTGTACTTCACTAAACATCAAATCAGAAATGTTATTCTGTCCTGAAAGCCAGTGCATTTCCACAATGGGAGTTCATTGGACCCCATGCTGGTGTTCTTCATAAAGTCACTTGTATTTAAATCAGAGACACAAACTTCTTTCTTCGGTTCCTCTGCCCCTCCCCCTCCACCGTCCGGGTATATTTTCCTTAGCATTCGAAACGTTAATTGGAGTTACATGTGTGCACTCAGCTCTGAATATACTTCCAGATGTGACTTCTGCAAGCAAGTTCTTTTAGACTGAGCCCCTTCATATTTCAAATAAAACTGTACCACAGAAGATATCTTTAATTAAAAAAAAAATTCCAAAGGAGGCAGCCATTAGGATGATTAAACACAACATAAAAAATATAAAATTGCATCTACATTTTGAATTAGGTCATCTGATTTTGATTCTTGATTTCCTCTTATTTTCTACTTTGAAAATTGCAAAGATCCTGGGAATGTGATCTTAGCTGAAAGAATAAATCTCTGTTATTCATGTTAAAAAAATCATCCAATCCCTCTTTGCTGTGTAGAAAATTGAGCACAGTATTAGAAATCTTATAAACAATGTATAAGAAATGATGTCAGCTCTCTGAAAATTAATTTTATTTGTGTCTTTACCTGATATTTTAGTTGTCTTATAATGGCAGTAGATACAGTCCAAAGGCAAATTAACGGCTTCTGTGTGTATCCTGGGGGTAGCTGGTCAGAGAACAGAGTGGGGCTGTGCCGGCTGAGTGGCAGAAGCCATAGAGAGGCCCTCGATTGCTACAAGGTCAGTGCAAAAGCACCCAATTGTTTCCATGGCCATGTGGGCCAAGTCTGTTCTTATTTGGCAGGAATTCTCTTATTTTTTAAGTCAAGGAATCCTAAGTTTCCTCACCAAATTAAATAAAAGCTGAATCTCAGTAACCAAGGGCAGAGTTGTCTTTTAAAAGTATACACACTACGGTGTTCTGTGGGTAAAAAAATATACATGTACGTTTTGTCATGTTTGGTAAAATATCATAATAAATAATAGCACGGAGAAAAGCATTGCACACCTAATGTCCAAAAAGGCACCAAAACGGAGAAACATTAGTTTTACTCAATCAAAGGAAATGGGAAAAATTTACTATGAGTCACGACGTGACCCTCCAATAACACCCTGAGCTTAATTTTCAGCCATTTGCACAGCGCTCATTTATAACTCTGTGCCTGGTTCTACTTCATTGGCAAAGGCAGTCACCAAAACAAGTCATTTCCATAATTATTTTAGTCCAAGATTAAATTCCTTTTACATGGTGCACTTTTTTTTGTTTTGCTTTAAATTTTCATTAACCATATATCGATCCGTTTAAATAAATTTCTATTATGCCAATTTATAAACCCCAAAATATTTCTACCACTCACAGTTGCGTGGGTAGATAACCTAACATATTCTTACCTGGTCTAGAGTTTTTACTCTTTCATTTTCTCATAACTACCTTAGTTTTCATCTCTCTGCTTAGGGAGATGCTGCAAATAACACGCATAATTTAATTTTGCTTTTTAAAGCAAAGAAGTAGATTTAGCTTTCCCCAGAGCATTTTATTACGGAGATATTCTTATCCGCTAAGAAAAATCCAATCTGAAATATAAAAATGAAACAAATAAGTGTGACGGAATATTTTATTATATGGGGCTTGTTTTGATCAATCAATCAGACTGAGACCAAAAATTCTTTCGGTTCATATTTCAATGCAAATATTGGTGGGGGAGGTTAAATCCAAGTCTCCAATGTTTAATGAGGTGTCTCTTTTATTCTTATTAACTGAAATACTTTAAAAACCAAAGTGGTTAAACTTAATAATTTTATTAGACTGTAATAGTTATTTTATTAACATTTTTCTCCAAGGATTTTTCTGTCTGATTATGAGTACTTTGCAATTTCAGACAGTATGATGGATGCTACTTTTCTATGACAAGAATTTTAACAGCCCTTCCCCAGCACTCAATGCACACCCAATTATGCGTCTGAGCTAGTAACCTTGAATTTATGTTGCCATGGTGACAAACTGGTCATGCATTATGGATTATCATTGAAATTCTACACTCCTACCTAGCATAATGAGAGTTGGGGACTTAATCAAATCAGCCATTCTGTGTGACACAGAGTGAAGAACTAGCTCTTATTGTTCAGCAGGGAGAAGGAAGCAGCCTGCCTGCCGGGGAGGCAGCTGCAGCTCCCGGGCCTGATAGATGGCCCCTGCATACGCTCCTGAATGTGTAGACAGATGGTGCTCAATGCCTGGAATTTCCAGCTTAGGCGGCAGCTGTTCGGATAACCTCTGCCGTCTCACCTTGTTGTCATGGAACATTGAACAGAGACTGAGAATGTGTGTGGATACATTGACAATCCGAATGAATTTACACCGCCTGGCATCTTTCTTTTATCTTAAGATGCCGGCTGGAATGAAGGCAGAGCCAGGGTGGGGGTGGGGGCAGGCGCAGGGGAGGCTGCAGAGGGGAGGGAAGCCAGGAGAGCAAGCTTTGGAAGCCCCGAGTCAGGGGGTGGAACAGCTCGCATTTCCATTTTACAAGAAGAAAGACACATGGGTGTGGTAATCTTCGCCTTGGAGAGATCCAGTTTGCTGCTTTTCAAAGCCCAGAAGTCATAGGCAGACCTCGCACAGAGTTGAGGCTCCTCCTGACCCTACAGGGAATAGGTATGTTTGTCATCTCTTTGCCTGTTATACAGAGACAAAATACCGGCCGCTTAAGGTCACCTAAAGCTGGATGTCGGGCAGCTTCTACGCAGAGAGGACAGAACCCGACTTCACGTGGTCTCTGTCTCTCTGATATGTGAGGACAAACCAGTGGAAACAGCCACAGCCCCTTCCCAGTTTGGAATCATTCTTACACCAGCAGACTTGATAAACGATTGTTCGGTCAGAAATTATTGAATTCACGCAGTGGTTTTCAAAGGCAGCTGCTTTTGAACAGAACATCAAGCTCCAGAAGTCTCAGGACACGGAGAATGTGTGTTGCCTAAAGAACCAAGACACACATCAAGCTCCCACCATCCGCCCCTTCCTCTCACCACCAGGTCTGGGATCATGGTCGTGAATGACCTGAAACCCCAGGCCGTGCAGGGCAGCTCCACACCAACACACAGTCCACCTACTGGTTTTTCACACGTATTTTTCCATTGCTTGATTTCGTTACTCCTTTCTATTATTTTTTTCTTTCCTTCCAGCTTCAAAATTTAAAGCTGCCTCTGCCATTTGATTTGGAAGACTCGTTCCTGTCACAGCGTGAAGAAAGGCCTTTCATAAATATTTCATGAGGCTTTGGGTGTCATGCCTGATCTGGTAGACTGCTCTGACTGCAGAATAAGCTGAAATGTCTTATCAATGAAACATGTGCTTTGACCCAATAGATTATAACAGCTCCAAAAAAACCATCACGCATTCTTAGGTTAATGCCTAACAGACTATGAAGGGTTCTAGGAAGGTCTAGTGGCCAGGAAAATCCCCAAAGTCTGCGCTGCCCATACTTGTGGCCACTAAGAAAGTGGCTTTGGCTTTTTAGATCTCTTGAAATCAGGTCAATATCACGCATGTAAAAGCTTCCTGGGATCAATCAGGAAATTGGATGCCTAGAAAATTTAAAAAGTGGATGGATACATTTTTGTTATTTTCTAAGTACTATTATAGGCTATCTATATAGAGATACAGAAGACTTAATCTAGAGTTTGAAAATATAAAACTATCATTAAAACAATGACATTACATAAACAATAAAGCATAATTGCTATAGAATTAAATAACTAAATAAAGCATATGGGCACAAAATCTTCAGCCACCTAAATATATCTCTAAGATATCTGCCCTTTATGAATATGTCTTACGTTTGGGAGAAAGAAATTGTTTCAAGAAAATTTAAAAAAAACCATTTATTTAAATTCTGTATGTTTGTATCCATGCATAAGCAGCAGTTTCATCATCATAAAATATTTTAATTTATCATTTCTATGAAACAACACTTAATAAATGGTTTTATTTATCTATTTTATAAGTGTTACAAAATGGCCATGCTATTCGCCTATATCCAAATAGTGCTTAAAGCTCAAAATACAGGTTTTAAATTTTTGCCAAAGTGAAGCAAGAACTCATGTATATTACCATTAATTCTTCAAAACTATTCATGTATAAATATGCTCAAGTCTAGACAGATACATTTAAAATATGCATAATTAAAAACCACATTACCTATTTTCTCTAAAAATAATCATAAGAGTGTAATCGGAGCCAACAGAAAGTTCTTCTAAACCAGAAAGTTATTTATATTCTGTGAAAAGTTACCTTACTTAAAAATTTTTTTTGCACATTTTCAAACGTATATTAAATATATGGAGTAATAAAATTAAATATGTAATAAATATAGAAACAAAAGCTAAAGTTCTAAAACTAAGATTTATTGACTAAGTCAAAGGTATCGCCCAATGCTTAAAATATGAAGCCCGTTGCCAACTGCAAATGTTAAACCATAGAAACTCAACAATCATTTTAGTCCAAAAGAGCGTCTTTACTGACCTAATATTACTTTATTTGATTATATCTACAACCAGTTCTACTAGGATAAGAATTATCTAACTGCATTTTCTTTAGTTTATTTAAAATAATTTTTGACTATATGATTATTAAAAAATGTATATAATGAACAGATTAGTTGGTTTAAAAATGTATATACTTGTACATTCATAATTTCTATTTTTAAAAATATGTCCCTCATATATTGAACCACTTTGATAATTTCTCTTGTTAAGTAGGCTAAGAAAACCCAAGTGCATATGATAGTAAATTTACACTTTATTTGAGCATTTTTTTCGCTTTTTAAAACTTCAGATTGTTTGGGGTATAAATGTTTTGGTTACATACACTGCTTTTGTACCGTTTGGGTCATGTGTGCTCAGGGGACACTGTACCCGTTCGTTAGGTGTGAATTTGCCCATCCCCTCCCCCCTTCCCATGCTTGATATTCGGTAAGTGTTATTTCTATATGTGTGCCTAAGTGGTGGTTGATAAGTTCCACTGTAAATAATTGGTGAGAACACGGAGTGGCTGTTTTCCATTCCCGCGATACTTCACTCCAAGGGAATGGTCTCCAGTTCCATCCAGGTATTAACAAAATACCTCCTATATTAAGAAAATGTGCCTTCTTGTCTTTAGATGACTTCGAATTTCCAACGGGTGTTGAGATATTTGAAAAGGGACCTTTCAGACTCATGGGTGCTGGTGAAATAGGAGTGAAAAATACCCTCGGGGTGGGCAGCCCGCGGCCCTCACTCTGGGAGCGGGTGCTCTAACCAGCCTTCAGCAGGATGGCGCATGATGTCGTCCCTGATCTCCTCCTGTCCCGTGTCAGGGGATTGCCCGCATGACATTCAGCTATAGGACTTCTGGGCCCTGCAGAGACTCAGTTCTGCCTCCTCAGAGTTCAAACTGCTCCATCAGCCTTCCCTTTCCTGGGCGCCCTCTACAGCGCTTACATTATCTGTTCGTGAAGTTTTGGGAAATGTCCTCTTTGTACCAGGGTGGAAATATTTTCCTGCTGTTGTAAATGAGGCAACATATTGGATTCAGCATCATTTTGTACTTTTTATTTGTGAAAAACCAGAGTGAACGCCACCGGCCTGCACCCTCGCCACGCCTGGGCCGCTGCGGCTGTGACTCCCTCTCTGAAAACGAAGGCACTCAAAATGTGCCTTTCCCGAGGGCTTCTCCCTCCAGGACCCTCCAGGATTAGGCTCGGCTTGAAGAAGGGCCAGGTCTGTCTCCTGTGTGGTGTGTCCTCTTAGCAGAGAAGTCAGCACACTCATGCACGTAAAGCATTAGCCAGACCCCGCCCGGGAGGCCAGAGGCTGGGCTGAGACTGGGGCCTCCCTTCTCACCCACTCCCCGTTCTGCCTCATCACAGCCTGACCTGACCCTGCAACCTCTCCAGGCCAAATCTGTTCTCAGTCCCCTGCAGTCGCTAAGGGGAAGTCTAAGCTGTGTGACAGACACCTCCACATCTGAGGGCTGAGGCCTGAAACTTGACCTTTTCTCCTGCCTCCTTATTCAGTGGGATGTGGTCCCCTTGGACATGAGGTACGATTAGGACCTGGAAGACCCAGACTACACAGGTGACCCTGGAGACCCAGAGAGGTAGAGGCATAGAGGCATCAGGACATGATGAATAGAAAAAGTTCACTGGGAAGATGCAAAACACGCAAAACCACCGATCCCGGAAGCTCCTGCCTCGCGCTCCACCCGGCTCTGCACGGACCAGGCGTGTGCACCTGCGCCATCCGTGCGGGTTCGCCTGAGCCATCCGTGCATGTGCGCCTGCGCCGTGCGTGTTGCCTGCAGAGCGTGCGAACCACGAAGTTGCATACACTGATTTTAAAACATCTTTTAAGCAGCATGGAATTTTTCAAGTAAAATTGTAAGAGATGTGGTCTATAGCACAGATTTATGAAAACATTCTTTGGAGTGGGGTAGTGGTCCGCTACCCGCACCAGCTCGGCCCCCGTGACCCCTACCCGTCTTTCCTCTCACACATTCCCCTTTGTTTCCAGAAGGGTATTAAGAAGCCCAAAATTTAGGAACACTGTGAAAAATCACTAGTTTAGCAGGAGGTGTATGGGATTTTGAGACAGAGAACACAAAAATGAGTGGAACTCTTACCAAACCCTCTGAAAACTTGGACAGTCGTCTTTGAATCTCACTCCCCTCGTTGGCAATACAGGGAAACCATGCCCTTATGTGAAACACTTCTTTATTAAAAAAAAAATCGACACTGATGAGTACCCACATAGGGTGCAGCTAAAGAAAGAAATATCTGTACAACATTGTCAGATTTCCAAAATTCTGCTCAGGAAAAAGGGTCCGGAGATATAATTGGAATGATCACAGACAACTCTGGGAAATTTTAGAAGCAGAAACACATAACTTCAGGAAATATAACCTTCAATGTGTCCACAAGCTCCTCACTCACATCTCATATCTCAACTGAAGTGGCTGAAGGTTGCAGGGAAAATACATTTGGAAATATTTTCAAGTCACTATTTTATGCCAAAGTGAAGTTGAGCCATAAGGTATGGCTTCATTCACTTATTTATAGATCTTAGTTGGTCAGTATCAGTCAATTAAAAATTGTTACCTAACAGACAAAATATAAGCTGCGTAGTAGATTGAAATAGGAATTCATCTTCATGGATCTTGAAATCGTTTTTAGGTTCTGACACCTGTAAGCTCTGGAGCAGCTTTCATTTGTTTGTCTCAGATTTTAACTCTGTGTGTCTTAGTTACATCTTATAATTTTTAATTCTAGTGAAGATGATTCTTATACGGATGTGGGAATGCTATTTGATAATTGAGAAATAGATTAACCAAATAATGACAGCCAGATGTTCACAGCTACCAGGACATATAAGAGATATTGTTGAGGTTCTAAAAGTGTTTATAAATAAGAAATAAAGCATTAACCATCACAGATCTAGTGAATCAAGGCAAAATTCACTTATTCTTAGGAAGAAGGAATCAACATAAAATGCTAAGCCAGAATGACTTCATGGTTAAATCAATACATTATCTTACACTTAAAAGGTGTATTAATACTTCTAATAGCACATACATTTATGGAGCCCATATTTTGTGTCAAAAACACATTATCTCCTTCAAATTTCACTACAAATAAATCTAATTCATTCACTTCCATTTATAGGTGAGTACTTGAGTACAGAGAAGAAAAGCAGATAGTTCATCCAGGTTCAAAAACAACTTACGGTCCAAATGGTGAATGATTGCTTAATTTCTTCACCTGTGATTTTTATTTCCTTTTTTGCTTAGTAGAATTGGATTTGCTGAGAGCTGCACTGAGCAATCATGTAGACGGAGTTCCAGATGACTGATGGACTTATCAGCACCAAACCTGGTCTTCCCACTAGACCCCCACAGAGTAGGCAGAGTCACCTGTCTCCAGCTTTCTAACTCCGCTCCGCATGGTGGCTGAGCAGCCCCAGTGCTCAGTGTCTAGAACAAAGTACAGTTACTAGTTACCAAGTAGTAGTAACGGTTTGCAATTTTCTTCAGCTTTGGACAACTCAATATGCGGGCATTTAGAACATGATTCAGTCCACCATGTTTTCTTCATCAGTAACACGCTTCCTGAGTGGGTGGCCAGCTGTCACCATGTTCCTGAGATAGTCCTGGTTTATTCCTGTTAACCCCATGTAACTATTATGGACATTTATTCTTCACTACCAAAGGATGCTAAGTTAGAAAATAAATAAAGTCAACTTACTCACCAACATCATTACATATTGTAATTACCCTTTATTACTTTTGTAAGTCAACATGCAAAATAGAGCAAAATTTAAGTAGTACAGAAAAGTTTTATGTAAGAGCTTCATTAACTGAATTTAAATTGTTATTTATCAGTGCCTAAATTTTACTAAATTACTAAATAATAAAATTACTAAATGTTACTTCTAATATTCCTTATCAGAGCTACATGGCCTATGCCTCTGAACACTGTTTCAATGAGATGGAAACAATCTTGTATCTTCTAAGGGTCTTCACTGGTGACCACCCTTTTGGGCAGCCCATTCTGCCAGGGTAGGCTCCAGGGCTGGCTCCCAGGGAGCAGTGGCGGGAAATTCTGACACACGTCCGTGCTCAGCTGTCCTCCACCCACGGCCTGACTTCACCCGGCCTTAGTATTCTCTATAGGCCTCGGTACTGGGTATGCTCAGTTTTCTCTGTCTTCTAAGTCTTAGAACAGAAATGCTCTGAGCTCTAGTCCTCAAGAAGAGAAAACAGAGAGAAAAGGAGGAAAACGCCACCCCAGCTGTAGGGTTGAAAGTAGCAGCGTGTCTGTTAAGCAGGGCACACCCTGATGTCTTTATAGTACAAAAGTAATTTATTTTATGTAACAAAGCAATGGTAGGTCATCATTAATGTGACGCTTCTTAGTGTGATGATAACCCCATATTATGCCCTGAGTCACTGTAAAGTGCCCACTTGATTAAAAAGAGAGAGAGAGAAAGAGAAATGAGATTGGGTGAGCAGAGGGAGGAAGACAGAGGGCAAGAGAAAGAAAGAAATGCAGTCACTCCTCCCACGTCCACACCCAATATTTTATTTGGAAATGCTAAACAAATAAATTTAAATTTTATAAAAAATTAATTAAGCAAAAGAACATTATGCCGACAGTTTACTTTTTACTTTCACCATTATGTGGCCATTATCATCTCAGCATTGACAAAGAAGCCAGGACCTTGGCTCTTACTATTGTGCAGTGAGAGCAAAAAGCCAAAGACATCAACCCCAGCGGAAGGGGGCGTGATGCGGGGAAAAGCGGGAAGGTCTCACGGTCTCAGTGGGTGAAGAGAGAAAGACGGTTAGCCACCTATAAGGGTATCAGGATGCCGAAGTGACCGCAGCCCTGCCGGTGAGATGAGAAACACCCTGAGCTGGCAGGTGGCTCTGGGGACCTGGGAGTAGCCATGGGCTTTGCTGCTCCCCTGTAAGAGACAGGGAATGGGGGAAATACAGAAAAAACTGAGATTGTGCAAAGCTTGAAGATAAGGACTTCCTGCTAAAGTTTATTTACACTTTATTTATCAGAGAGACCTAATAAAAGGCTTGATGGAATTAATGGGCAGTTAGATTGGAAACTGGCCCCACTGAGAAAGAAACACTGGGCAAAAGTACTTTTGCAGGCTTGGCACCTGTAGCTCCGCGGCTGGGGCGCCAGCCACACACACCAGAGCTGGCGGGTTTGAACCCAGTCTGGGCCTGCCAAGCAACAATGACAACTACAACCAAAAAATATTCGGGCTTTGTGGCAGGCACCTATAGTCCCAGCTACTTGGGAGGCTGAGGTGAGAGAATCACTTAAGCCTAGGAGTTTGAAGTTGCTGTGAGTTGTGACACTATAGCACTCTACCAAGGGTGACATAGTGAAACTCTATCTCAAAAAAAAAAAAAAAATGCAGACTTGCATTTATGCATGAATACTTTTATTTAAGCCAAGAGAGGCTTTTTTTTCTCCCAAGGTAGATGACTGAAGGGAATCTGAGGCTTTGTCCCCAAGATTATTTTCCTTTTTTTTTTAATAAGGCATTTGGGGTGGGGGGAGGGAGGCACCTTCTTCTCCATTCAGATGCGTCCTCCCAGGAGTCCAGGGCACAGGCCAGCAGGTGTCATGACTGTTTTTGCTCCGGTGCCTGTGAGCAGGTCAGGCTGCTCACTACCAACTACTGTGTCCCAGCTGGACCCTGCTCTTTTGCACGTGATATCCTGGCTTCATCTGTGGCCACACTTTACTTCTTGGAGGCATGGAGAAGTGGGGGGTTTTGTTTGGTATTTTTCCTTTATAAATGTTTGCTCTTGATGTGTTTCACAGTATGACTATATTTATATGCTTACTTTATTATATTAAAAAAAATTGTCTTCTCCTGGTAACACATGCACCTCCTTCCTTTTGGCTACCTCTTTAGCCCCCATGAATACGCCCTGTAAATGACTGTAAAAGTCACAAGTGCACTGGGAAGCGGGGTCCAGGAGGGCACACAGCGGTGTCAGCTCTCAGGAATGGAGCGTGAGTACACAGCAGCTGGGAGAGGGGAGTCCTGAGTCAGCTGGGAAGACATCACAGCGCTGGGGACTCTCTCATCAAAAATGAAGGTGGGGGAGCAGTGTAGAAGGCCAATCGGAGTCTGTAGAGCACAGCTGACCTGCAGACACACTTCCTCCCAGGCATCTGGGCTGACAGCCCTTCCCATAGGCACAGGCCTCAGATGGACTATGAGGTGTGGTCACCAGGCTGGAGCCCACCGTAACAGCAGAGCACTGGCGCTGGGCACCCACGCCCCAGCCCCCAGACCCACCGGCTCCTGATGGGAAGGGCAGAGTCTCCCCAGGCTCATGACCAGCTGGAGGGAAAGTGTAAAGTCACTGATGTTGGAGTTTTGTTGGATTACATAACCTCAAGATTAAAGAATTATTTCCAAGGCTTATACATTTTTTTCTTTCTTTTTTTTTTTTTTTAACATTTTTCACCTTTAATTTGACTGGGATTTATTTAGGTGCACAGACGTGTTTTCAGTGTTATGCTGTAGGTGTAGCCCCTGATAAATACTGAGGTGAAAGTGAGGGAAGGGGAGGAGCTGGTGTCTGCAGGAGAGAATGAGTTTGCATGAAGTTCAAAGTAATTCTAATTATTGATTCCCAAGGGATCACCAGAGGTTATAAGAGAACAGGTAGAAAGCAGGCAGGTTGACTTAAAGGTTTATTTTCAGGAAGCCTCTTTTATCCAGAAGCCCCACAGAAAGGGAGTCTTGCCCATCAGTACATGGATGCGGCAGCAGGTGGCGGAGAAGCCCCGAGCCTGGGGCCAAAGACCCCCTCACACGGACACCCAGCCCCTCCTGGTGCTGCAGGAACTCTCCTTAAGATGACCCCCAGCCTCTCTCTGTTTTGTGGAAACTCTTCCCAGGAAGCCCAGAAAGTTAATGATTTTCTCTCTGCTAGAAATGTTCCTATTTTAAATGCTTTGGGGATTAAGGTAGATATTTGAAGTGAATGTTGCTCAAAATGAGGTTTCTGCACAGAGGACCTGAAGTTCGTGTGAAAAGGCAGATTCCTGGACCGGCGGGGCTGCTGGGGTGAGGCCACGCTGGAGGCACTCATGTGTTAACTTATTGTAACGAAGGCTCTGTGAGCTTGGCTGGGCCGGGGGACGGCCAGAAAGCTGGAGAAATATTCTTTCTGGTGTGTTGGTGAATTTCTGGAAGAGATCAGCTTCTGAATGAGTAGCCTGAGTAAAGATCTCTTGCCAGTGTGATGGCATCACCCAACCCTGTGAGGACCTGAATAAGACAGAAAGTGGGGGAGGGGACTTTGCCACACTCCTGAGCTGGGACACACATGTCCTGCTCAGACTCCAGTGCTCCTGCTTCTCAGGCCTTCGGGCTCAAACCGAGTTACCAATACACAACGTCCCGCTGGTTTGTCTCTGGAGAACCACAGCCTGCACTTACTGCCATTCAAGGAGGGAAGAAAGGGCTTGGGGTGTATACTCCAACCATTATATACCCTCTGAGTGGAAAGTGACAACTATTTACTACATCCTGGACAACTTTCAAAATTTCTAACACCCAGGCCACAGCTGACCAAGGAACTCACAATGCTCCATGGGATGAATCCTGGGGATTCTGCTTTGTTTGAAGCTTCTCATGTGATTCTAGTGGACAAAAAAAAAAAAAAAAAAAAAAATTGACAACGAGTAAACCAAGATAACCAGACAGAAAAATGGAGCAAAATTATGTTAAGATGTCAGATTAAAGCACTGATTCTCAATTGTGATTATACGTGTGACTCTCAAGAGTGTATTATAATCACCACTACCCTGGCTGGATTCCACCCCAGGTTTTTGGGGTGTGAGTGATGCCTAAGCATCACCTGTCTAGCAAGCTCCCAGCTGATGCTGTTTGCCTGGAGACACGTTTGGAAACCCACTAACTCAGGTAACATGATACTGAAGAGCAGGCCTTGCAGGAGAACTCTGCACCACTGCATACTTGACAGACCTGAGTGCCCCTGTAGATGAATTTGGAACTTTAATACTTGCACTCCACAGGAAAGCCAACTATCCAGGCAAGGGCTTAGCAAATTCAAATAAACCTTTTCCTGGTTTCCTGTGGAAAGAGCCACATTTAGTGTACTTTGTTCCTGGGCTGACTTTTCTGCCTAAGGGGCATGCCACCTTACTCTTCCTTAAAAACTAGATGGCTCAGGCAGAAGATAGAAGGAAATGGATGAAATTGCATTTAGTGTTTAAAAGACCTAGTGGGACTTCACATGTAGAAAGAGCAGTTATCCCTGTTCTGCCCAATAAGAACAAAATCTGGGACGTAGAAACACACACAAGGAGATGCTGAGAAGTGAAGGGAAGCAAGGACGGAGTTTCCGGGGCTTTCCTCGTGCCTTGTCCATCCCAGACTTGCAGAGGAAGAAGAAATTGTCAACTCGGAAATGCCCAAGGGCAGAAACAAGAAGCACCCTATAGGGAAAGACCATGTCTCCACAAAAAAATGGTAGAAAAACAGTCAGGTGGGCTTGGTGGTGCACACCTTAAGTCTAGTTAATTGGGAGGCTGAGCCAGGACAATCACTTGGGCTAGGAGTTGAAGTCTACAGAGGAGCTGTGATTATACCACTCCACCCTACCCTGTCTCAAACAACAGAACAAAAATAAAACAGGCCCCACTGGAGCCTGCAGGAGTCAATTCTACCCAGAAACTGTGACTGAATTGTTGTAGGGTATGACCTGGGATCAGGATTTTTAAATCTACCCCAGGGGCTGTAGTGTGAGGCAAATTTTGAGCAATAGTGGTCCGTGGGTCCATCTGTGGCAGGAGGGGGCAGTGTCTGTAAGTAGGTCCCTATTGCAAGCCAGCCACACACATCCACTTACACACTGTCTGGGCTGCTTTCCTGCTACACAGAGAAGTGGGATCATTGCCTCAGACTGGCCAGAAAGCCTCTAGTAATTGCCATCTGGGTCAGGAGAAAGGTCTCAGATGTCTGAGCTGGAGGACGTGGCAGTTAGGAAAGCCACTCTATGACTCGATGGCTTACCTGAAGGGTAGTTTTCAAGGTTTTCTGAGAGCGTGTGAGGAGCTGGGTATCCCGGGGTACACTTGGCAGCTTGCTCAGGAGGAATGCCCCGAAATGGGTGAGCTCGCAGGCAAAGGTGACGGACTGGGGCAGGCTTCAGAAACCAGGTTGTCCCAGGGTCATAAGGGCTGGAGTGCTTTTCCTTTTTTCTGAGACAGAGTCTCACTACGTTGCCCCCGGTAAAGTCCTGTGGCATCACAGCAACCTCAAACTCTTGGTCTTAAGCGATTCTCTTGCCTCGCCTCCCAAGTAGCTGGGACTACAGGCACCCACCCAACGCCTAGCTAAGGGCTGGAGTTCTTGTTCAGGAAAAAGTGTTAGGCAGGAAAGCGAAGCTGCGTCTAAGTGCGTGCAGGACCATAATGTGCCAGAGGGTTTAAATTTATTTCATGTAACCTCACAGAGGGGACAGATGCCCAGTGGATGGAGGAAATTAGATTTGACGTCGTCTTAGATAGAAGTTCTAATAGTAAAAAATCTCCATGAAATTACGAGCTTCCTCTCATTGAATATTCATGTGCGTTCATCTCTTTCAGCGCCCTGGACACCTTGCTCAGCTGGTCACTTGGGGGCTGTGTGAGTTCGGTTGGTGAGGGGACGGAGCGTAACTGAGAGTGCTGATCCATCCCACCCTCGCTGAGACCCCGGGAGGCTGACCCAAGCGAGTTCTGTCTCTCTCCTGCCGGGAGCTCTGTAAGCGTCTTTCCCTAATTTCTCCTGGGCAGGTCGTGCTGGGCTGGCGGTGCTCTCCGCAGAGCGTCACTGTCTCTGCAGCTCAGCGGGTTTCCAGCAGCCTCTCTGCCTCCTCTCTCAGGCCACCTGCACGCCCCACCCCCGCACTGTCCCACGTGGACCCCTCACATCTACCCATAGCTATGTAATTAGTCCCGTGGCAAACACATTCTCCTCAAATTACCCTAATTTGAGTGTGCCCGTGACTTCTCTTGGTCTGCTGACGGCCAGACCTCTACGGACGTTTCCACGTGGCCCTCGGAGTGGAGTGGAGGCACCTGCGGTCTGAGCACAGGCGGTACCGGCTCTACCTTCAACACCAGCACGCCCTGGACGTGGCACTGGAGTCAGCTGGAAGGAAGCCACCGCGTGAGGACACGCATGCCGGGTCCGGCATGCTGCGTACTCAGGTCGAGGACTCGGCCACCTGGGCTTTCCCAGACGAGGGGCAGCAGGGAAGTGGCGTCCAGCCTTATGCCCAGGAGATGCTGGCGAACAGCGTGACAGACGCTGGCCAGTAAACTGGAAGCAGTTGCTCAGTCTGACAGGCTCCTATTAGAACATCCAGTACAGGACTAATGGGACTCTGTGGAGAGGCGAGTCTGCGCCCCCGGCCTGCGGAGCTGTGGCGTCCTCTGCACGGCCCGCGCCCGGGTCTCCGCACGCACTGGCCACTAGTTGGGCATTAAGTGGCTTCAAGGAGGTGAAACCTCCGCAGCCTCTGACTCCACATCCAGCCACCTCACCCTGAATCCCTGTATCTCACACAGCCCTTGATCTAAACGGACCTCCGGGTCTCCCATCACACAGAGACGGAAACCGTCCTGAAAACGGCAGTCCAGAGTGGACCGGCCCGGTGTGCTGCCACAGGCGTGCAGAATGCGGTGCACAAATGTAGCTCGAGGCTTCTAAGGAAGAAGCGTGTTTAATGGGACTGACTATCGTAGCCACGCTAGGGTGGAGATGAAATGGAGTTAATAACGCACGTTGGAGTGAAAGCTGCACACTGCCTCACTCGCAGGAAACCCGTACGACCTGGGGCGGCGCCAGGCTGGTGTACCTGGACCTGCCGGTGCCCCGCCCAGGTCTCGTCTACAAGTGCTGGCCCATCCATGTCTCAGGAGACGAGCTGCCAGGCAAGTGTCCATCGCTCACTCAACCCAGAGCACAAACTGGGGCGCTCTTGTCTAAAGGTGGAACACCCTGGTTCCTGCGTGCTCCAGAGCTCCCTGGGAACCACGATGAGCCTCCCTGCTGTGCCCTGACTGCTTCCCTCATTCTCCGGCTCCTGGGAACAATTCCAGAATAAATCATTTGCACAAGGATCCCTGCCTCAGGCTTTTCAACCAGGAACCTGCTTTCAGATAGCAAAAAAAAAAAAAGGAATCTATCACAGGGTGGCAAAAAGCTTGACACTGAGGGTCCATCCTCCACCCCTACCTTTGTCTCCGGCACAGGAGAACCTCCAGAGGCATCATGGTGGATGCCCACCGACGTGCAACCTGAACACTCAAACCTGGGATCTGCTGTGTTGCTGAGCCTCAGTGCACTGGCCCCAGGGCCAGGGAGGATGAGTTTCCTAGTGCAGACCCAGGAGGCTGAGGTGCAGTTGTAGGCAGGGGGCAGACTCAGCCTAAGCAATGTGACATGAGCAACAAGCTTCCTGAAAGGTAACAGGAGTCAGTGTCAGCCAGTGGGACTGGGAATGGGTGAGAAGTCGGCATCACCTTCCGCTTCATCTGAGTCCCTGTGGCTACCTCTGCTCTGGGGATGCAGGAAACCAGTAAACAAAGGATGGGGGTTGGGGGAGGGAGGTTCCAGCTTCAGACAGGTGAAGTTGCTCTTCCCAGGGGAGACAAGTGGAACTCGTCAAACTGCCCTTATTTAGAACCCGTCCTCTCTGGAGCTTGGGGAAAGCTGAGGCGCCTCAGGAACCAGAGATGGGCAAAGGAAAAACACTCTGAGAGGCCGGCCTCTGCCTCTGCATTTGGAGAAAACCTGGTGCTTCTCTTCAGGGTGACCTTCCCAGGAGAGGGAGAGGACAGGAGTCAGTAAGACGATTTCTGGACTGGTGGTTCTATTATTTAATCCTGACACTGGAGCTAACGTACTCACTCTTTCACATTTCCCCAGAGCATTGTCCTTAGGCTTAAATTCCAGGCAGGTGGTGGAGATAGAGCCCAAGGCTGAGATTTCGTTAGCTCTGGGTCCGGGGTTAGTGGATGCCAGCACAGAGCGAGCGGGCTGCGTGTGCAGCCTGGACCGGCCGCACGCCTTTCACCTGTGTTACTTTTACAAGCTGTTAAAGTAAGAATCTTCGTTTGTTTACTTGGCAGAAGTGATAGGTCCTGACAGGAACCAGGTTTACAACTTGAGAGTATGTCCTGGGTGTGTTTGGGATGTAAATGAATTTGTACCTACTTCCCTTTGGGCAGCCACTGCAAACATTTGTAAATAATATCAGAATGAGGTAAGGGTGGTAAAACGTCTGTGATTGGGTGAAAAGGCAGGGGACGTTTCTCTCCCCAGGAAAGACAAGAGCCAAGAGTTACACTGCAGGTCTCCTCCTCCAGTGGCGCCCGTCTGACTCAGAGTCAGGACCTAGGAAATTCAGCATGAGCTCACCGACCCTCCCCTCCTGTCTAATGTCACCTCCAATGTGCCCTCCCGCCTTGGTCACTCAGCACCAATCGCATGGCCCCCTTTCTAATCTAGTTCAACGTGCATGTGATGGGGAATTAAATATTGTGCTGGGAGAGTGAGTTGGTAAGAACTGTTCCCACTGAAGCCGGAGGGGTCCTTTCCAAATGTGAAGATTCTCACTTATGTTGCATCCTTGGTGACATTAGTCAGGCTGTGAGCAGCTTCAGAAATTCTGTGCAGAGAAAGAAATCGTCCAAGGCCTCAGTGAATAATTTTGAATTTGTTTTATCAAGACTGTTTGATGTTTACAATGTGGCAACTTTAAAGTCAATTTTCATATGTTTGAGTGTGTTCTATAATTAAGACTGCTCACCCTGCCTGTCTTCTTGTCTGTGTCTGGGTCATTTCACTGTCATCTAGAAACTGCCTGACTACACCTGTTCAAACATGTACATTTCTACGTTTCTATGTTTCTACAATGGTTTGTAGTTTTTCAAAATGCTTTTCTCTTTAGTTGGATGTAAACTCCTTGAGGGCATGGGATGAAAGCCTTCATGTTTGATCTTTGCCATTTAGCATAATATCGAGGACATAGTCCATGGTAAATGTGTTTACTATTACAGATTAGTCAATGAATAAATGAATGAAGAAGGAAAGAGTGGCTGAGAGGAGGTACACCTGTAACCACAAGAAATAGGATTTTCTTACTGAGAAGAACTTTAAGTGTTCTACTGATTTTAAAAATGTCAATATTCAGGGCTGATCTCTCTGCCTATCTGTATACATTCCTAGGTCAAATTAGAATTCTATATATTTGCATATGTCCCCTTCTAGAGGCAGACTTATCTCTAGAAAGTAATGACATCAATGTTTGGTTTGTCAAATATTGATAAATGTTTAATAAAAATAAGCAGAGGCTACTCTTCATATAAAAATAATCTATGTAAATAATAGAGAATATCTGCATGGGAAGTACAAGAGGAAAAATTCTGTCTTGGGTCAAGATTGATTGGGGTGACCAAGAGCATAGATGAAAGATGTGGTTATTGGAAAAAGGACGGAGTGAGGGCAAAACCCTGCAAAGCAGAATGTAGGAAGCCACCAATTGCAATAGTTGAGTTGGAAAAGAACACCTGTTCCAAGCCGGTGTTTTTCTCTTTCTCACCTGGGTTATTGTAATATCCTCTCCAAGGCCTGCACACTTCTGTCCTTACTTTCCTAATGTGAGGCCTTCACCGAAGCTGGAGGGGTCCTTTCAAAATGTAGCTCGGATGACATCTCTTCCTCCAGTGGCTCCCGTCTGACTCAGAGTGATGCCGAAGCAGGGAAATTCAGCATGACCTCATCGCCCCACACCTCCTGTCTGATGTCACCTCCAATGTGCCCTCCTGCTTTGATCACTCAGCTCCAGTCTCACGGCCTCCTTTCTAATCTAATTCAACATGCATGTGATGGGGAGTCGAATATTGTGCATGAGAGCAAGTTGGGTAGGAATTGTTCCCACTTTCTACTTTTTGCTGCAAGTAGGTTTCTAAGATGGGTGAAGGCTTGACTTCTTTTAATTTATGGTGGGAGACACACAAAGACACCATCAAATGAAACACGAAGTCCAAGCCAGTCACTCCACCCAGCACTGGGGAGGGTGCTCTCCTTGTGTGTTTCTCAGAGAGAAGTGTTGAGGGTTCAGAGACACTGGTAGGTCCTTGGCCCTAATGCTCTTACCATAGTGTCTACAGGAGACCTCACCTCCGCTCTGTGACAGCAAGGAGAGAGATGGAGGGTGTTTCTTCTTTCACTATATCTGTCTATCTATCCACAGACACACACACACACACACACAGAGGACACACACATAAGCAATTCTCACATCTCTTTCCCATTTCTCTTCAGACTTCTCTTTGTGCAAAAAATCAATTTATTAAAAATAAGTTAATAAAATAAAAGGAGGATAAACATGGTTGCGGTCCATGTTAGAACCTTAGAAGAGCTCTCATCATGTTCAGTGTTCAATGGATGGTGGAAAAAAGACAATGGGCCTTTCTAACAAAAACGTAAGAGTCTGTTATTCCACACTAGTGTGTCCATGAAGAAGAAAGTGAGAGATTTGTTTCTCTGTAATTTTATTTTTTTAATTTATCAACGTTTGTGAATTAATTCATAGTTCCTTCGAAATGGAGTTTAAAATATATATACGTATACAGTTAACCATCTGAAAATTATTGAATGTGATAATTCACTTTTTAACTACGCTACTGCCATCTCCTTGGCTTCTTCTTAGACACTTTCTGGCTTTATTCTCTTCTGTATCTGCACAGACACATGCTCCCTTCTCAGCAGTGCCTCCCCTGAACCCCCCTGCAGTGCTCTAGTCAGCTCCTTGGTTTTCATCTTCCAGCGAGGGTGAGGATGCATTGAAGTTTGGGGAAGACCCAGACATCGCGTCTCTGTAAGCTCACGATAAGGCTGATCGTGCTCTGAGGGGCTTCCTTCCTACAGTAAGTGCTGGAGTCGGTGTGGAGGAGAAACTTGCTGGTGTCCTCAGGTTAGTTACATCGGGGGCACCTTCATAAATCAAGCAGGCCCCTTCCTGGGATGATCCAGTGAGGATCCAGGCTGGCTGCTTGCCAGCAACCCCTGTTTCTCTCCTGTTCCCTGAACCAGGGGCCTCGACCACCATTCACTCTTCACTCTGACAGCTCATTGGCACCAGGACAACAGCTGTTTAACACGAAGACTTCTTATGATAAAGGTACTAGCACATCTGATTTGTGAGCTGCTTTTACAAAGGCAATAGTTTATCAGGAATTGCACTTGTATCATGTGTAAGGCTCTGTAATTGACCCAGACATCCATTGTGATGTACCCCTGTGCCAAATGGTTGTCACTGGGAATTCTTTTATAAAGATACTGTATCATTCAGATAATGCAGCTCTGCTTAACATGTGCAGGCCCAGGTCAGAAAACGGTTTCCAGTACTTTCATTTTTTATTCTGCTCCCAAAGTCAAAGTTAGTTCCCTCTAGAGTCATGAGAAATGTTTGTTTTCTACAACTCAGTTACTCCTTCAGGAGAATTTGTGTATTCATGGCTTTTTTCTGAATAAGCATTTGGGAATACTTCATAAGAGAGAATAAAGGTCAAGTTCAACCTGGCCATAGTCCTTGCAGTCATTTGAGGCCCAACCCAGTACCAGAGACTTTATGGATGAAAGGACTGCCCCTGGCATTGTCTCGGTAGTAGGTATTCTGGGAGAGCTCATCCCAGCATGAGATGACGTGCATTTAGCTTAGAGGAAAGTCATGCATGGCTTGGGGTTGGGTTTATCAATTCAAGGAAGATGTCAGAGATTCCCAGATCCCACTGTCCCAATTCCACTCTCAGCATGACAGAGGTCCTTAACCACAACCTAATGCTTAAGCTGAGATCTATTCTCATAAACTTTCATTACCTCAGATTCATTAAACAAGAGGTGAGCTCAACAAAGGTTATTTCATGGAACTGATCCACTTCCTGACGGTGGAAAATTCCATCAGCCAGGAACTTCCAAAGCTGATTTTTTTTTCTTTCATTCTGCCAATCTTAATGTGTTGGGTGCATTCTTGGTGCCAGAAATACGACAGATTAAAATCCCCGTCCTCATGAAGTTTATATTCCAAAAAAGGCAGATATTCAACACAACAGCATAAAAAAAGTAGTGCACAGGAGGGGAAATGCTGGGAAGGGCCACGGAAGAAAGTGAGACAGAGAAGGGGCTGGGACTGTGCGGGGCAGAAGCCCTGTCATTGTGGATAGCAGGGGTCCTCAAACTTTTTAAACAGGGGGCCAGTTCACTGCCCCTCAGACTGTTGGAGGGCCAGACTACAGGCCCCGGGATGAGTTGGCTAGTAAGCAGGACAGGCAGTGGCAGCAAAAACACCTGGTGGGCCGGATAAATGTCCTAGGCAGGCCACATGTGGCCCGCAGGTTGTAATTTGAGGACGCATGGTGAACAGGATTTCTGAGAGCCTGTGTGCAAAAGTAAGAATTCTGCTCAATACTAATTTGAAACTAGTAGATAAGCAAGTTCAGGCCCACATGACAGGGAAAACACAATTCCATTTAAGAAGGTGGCCAGGGGAAGGGGAGGAAGGGACTCCGTAAGCTCTTACCTAACAAGTATAACATTGGCATCCATGGCACACCTCTGAGTGAAGGGACCAACCACATCTCAGACTTTTCCTAACCAATGTGAACAGTGTAACCCAATCATATGTACCCTCGTATTAATGGGGAAATAAATAATAGAAGTTTAAATTTTGATAACCTATAAAATGAATTTGTGGAAAAGTAAGATTGAAAAAAGTTTCCATGCATATTTTTAAAGACTTGATTTTAATATATTTTGACAGCTTTGAAATATAACTTTGGAAGTTTTCTTTTAATCTGTTTTCTGATTTGTTTTTGAGGTGGTAGAGGGAAGCTTTGTCTGTTTTTGAAAAAAATGGTGCTACTTTTTTACATTTAGTCCTGGTCAACATAGAAATTCACAGAAAGGCTACTTCCATAAAAATTAGTAGATACTGAAAGAACAAACTAGTGGGTGAATGAATTGAAGTAAAGCTAGCCAGGAAGAGGTTTCACAGAGAGAGAGAGAGAGAGAGAGAGAATGAATGAAACCTGGGTTAGGTCAGGCTTGCAGGCAGCCTACCTACAAGAGGACTCCAGGGCATGGACAGAAGCCAGAACTGGGAGCAGGAACCAGGAACTCGAGGCCCTGGGAGCCGGGGAAGGGAGCGTCCTCAAGAAAGAGGAAATGGCCAACAGTCTTAAAGGTTTCAGAAATCAAAGGGAAGGAGAGCAGGGAAAGGCCACCGTATCTGACCACTGAAGGGTTATCAGCTGCTGAAAGGGCGATTTAGCACAGAGAGAGGAGAGCTGCCTGGGCAGGGGGGGGAGGCTCCTTCACACAGGGAGTCAGGACCTTGCCAGATCCATGGTCTACAGCAGCGGTTCACAGCTTGTGGGTTATAACCCACAGGGACTGTATTAAAGGCTTGCAGCATTAGGAAGGTTGAGAACTACTGATCTAGAGAACAGGGCTCTGGGCTCAGAATAGAGGGTTTTATTTCTATTTTCAGTGTGATCTTTAGATGCAAAGAAATGATAAATTTGGAGAAACAGTATGCAGTGACACACCATTGGGTTTGGTCTAGAAGAGCTAGGTGTTGGCGTCTGGATATTTGAGAACCTGGGCATTCATCCTTGGGTATTAGAAGACCTGGGTGGGACTCCTAGATCTATTTTTTAACCCTTCAGAAGACTCTGAGTAGCCAGGGGAGCCAGGAGTGGTCGTGGGCACCTGGAGTTCCCACTACTCAGGACGCTGAGGTAAGAGAATCACTTGAAACCAGGAGTTTGAGTTTGCTGTGAGTTATGATGCCAGGGCACTCTACTTAAGGGGACAGAGTGAGACTCTATCTCAAAAAATGAAAAAAAAAAAAAAAAAGAAAAGAAAACTCTTTGAGGGTCAATTTGATCATCTGTAAAGTTAAGATACTAATACTTCTTTTATTCCCAGAGAAATAGTCAAGGCGAAATAAAATGGTAGGTCGTGCTTCTCTGCACAATGGAGAGTGCTATGAAATACCAAGTATTCTTATAAATACATTTCTCTTTGTGCCAATGGTGAGTATAATACATCTTTTTGTGCTTTTTTGGGGGGTCTTCCTGATAAAACCATTTTACTGAAAAAATGCATGGGGAAAGCACACACGTAACATCTACATATTTTGGTTTCTTTTGTTTAGCCTGATAGGGGGGAGGAAAATTTTAGAATCAGATGTCTGTTTTGATTCTTGCTTGACCATTAGTTAGCTTCTAAACAAACAGCAGCCTGTGTTGCTCTGAATCAAACTAATTGACAAACGCTTCGTGATCTGGGGTCTTGCTGCCTCTGAGACTTTGTCACTGTGTCCAACATTCTCCTTCCGTCCTAACCCCTGCCTGTACTCAGAGGCAGCCTTTCTCTGTATGTTGGCGTTCCATGCAGGTGCTCAGTGACACCTTGACCTTGACAGTCTGGCTCCCAAAGTTAACTTCCCTTTTCCCTGCTGTCCTTGACACTTGACTTCCTGCACACGTTTCCTCTGTCCGTTGTGTAATTGGTCACTTAGGCATTTGTGTATCCCACCACAATTAGAGCTATTTGGAGACATGAACCTCTCTGTGTTCATCCCCATGACCCTATCAGTAGTTGTGCACCTGTAATTAGTACCGGTAGTCCCTGTAGGTGGATAGATGAATGAACCTGCTCGTTTATTCTGTGTCTAAATGCAGTCACCTAGGAAGCAAGCATTCTAGAAAAGGTACCACCTTCTAAGACCATTCCAGCTCTATCATCTACAATTTCATCGTCTTGCCCATTTGCCCATACTCAGTATGCTTTTCATTATAAACTGTATTCGTTTATCTCAAGAAAGCAAACTGAGTATAATGAATATATACACACAACGTTGCAGTAACAACAGAGATTTCCTAGACAAATACACACAGTGTGATCTTCAAGCACATGTAGAGACCATTTGTCTTCTCTGAGATTCTCGTTTCTGTTATCAAGATCAGTAAAGATGTTCTTTCTGTAGTAATAGGTTTCACAAGGGCTTCTAGTACCTATTTATTCAAAAACTCTGACCCTTTGTGCTTTTAAGAATGACTTAGTAACCAAAAATAATAAGTGTAATCAGTACCTCGGATCATACAGACTTATTTACACATGATTTTTATATGAAAACAGTTTGTTTTTTCTCTGTAAAAATTTTATTTTTCTCCTTTCCTCTTGATGAGGAAGCTATGAAATTAGGTGACATTCTGTGGCGTGGAGGAGAGACGGGCATCACATTTCATGTCCCCGTGGCCCTGTGCCTGTGGCTACGCTGAAATATTAGTTTGCAGTTTCTTGTTACAGTAAAAGTTAATGGTGTACTGAAATCCTGCTGGATGTTTACACTTCTGCGAGCCACCGAGATGATGCATTATCTTAAGTGCATTACCTCATCCTGTCTGTGAATCAGCATGTTAGATCAGGATGAGATCATTTTTAATAGGAAGATTTAAAAGAAATCAGGGTTCTGGGAATTGATTGGGCAGAGGGAGAGACCCTGCTAATGACCCTTACATTTATTCAAACCTTTTGACACTGAGGGCTTTGTGCAGCTCTTACTTGGGCTTTGTACATTTCAGTTCATGGGATTTGCATGATAATTGATGCAAAGTCATTATCGGATCAAAACTTGGAGCATACGCGGGGATATAGAAAGGTAATGAAAAGCCAGTGATGATGACTCCAGAAAACACAATCCCAGTTAGCAAAAGTCCTCCCCCTCCCCAACTAGTCTGGAAGAACTTAAAGATTTCTGGTGTTGCTGAATCCTTATAATAATTTAAACTTGTATATTTGGCATCTAGCTGGTTCAGGAAGATCTCACTAACCTTGGCGGTGTGACGGATGTTCTGTGGTGAACCCAGTTTGGAGGGTTTCTCTTATTAATCACATCCACCGACCTCTAGCCGTCTCGAGCGTGCAGACCTGACTTGACTGCCAGCTTGTCTTTATTACAAATCCAAATTGCCCCCCAGACACCACCCGTGTTGTATTGTGTAATCTTGGTTTCTTGTGAAGAACTATCAGTTTGAGGGTGAAATGGAGATTTCTATTGTTGGAGGAACCAAAAAGAAGTATTTTCAGAATTTGCCAACTATGGACTAGATGCCAATGTTAGTATTGAATAGAATTTGGTGGTTATAAAGTGTGTTCCTGTGTGAATCTGGTCATTGCTTCAAGTTAACCATCTGTCTCTGAAGTCAGACTTGCCGCGGTTTTAAGGGCCTTGCAGGGGTTTTAAGGGTGCATTTCCCTGCTTGCCAGCAATGTCTTTAAACTGTTTTTCCATAATAAGAAGAGACTATGACATAGAAGTTTCCAAGCTTCAGTGGTTTAAAGGAAGGTTGATACATTTCACCCTAGTCTGATGTTCTCCATTCATTCAGATGTAATTTAACAGTAATTTCATATAATTCTACATCTCAGAACTGGAAGGAACATTCAAAGCTATTGAGTTCAACTCCAATAGGTGGCTCTTGGCCACGACCTTCCTAGGAAGTAGCCACTTTGCAGCTCATTTAAGCATCACCTGGATAGCACGTTCCATTCATGACAGAATCCTTTGTGGAAACATTCATTCTTAGTTCAAATTTAAATCTTGGCATCTGTGACTGCCACTTTTAAGTAGAATTACCTGAGTGTTCCTCTGTATTTTGCATAAGGCTTTGTCCACCTTCAGAACTTTTGTAGATAAGATTTTTAAAAAAAACTTGGTGTGGCTCAACCTGGTCAAAACACCGTATCTAAAGAGAGCTGTTCTTGGCTGACGCAAAGGTGATCTGATTGCAAGAAGAAAAGACCAACCTGGCCAACATACTGAGACTCTGTCTCTAAAAAAAGTTTAAAACATTATCTGCCATGGTGACATCTGCCTGTAGTCCCAGCTACTCAGGAGGCTGAAGCAGGAGGATCACTTGAGCCCAGGAGTTTGAGGTTGCTGTGAGCTGTGATCCAGCCATTGCACTTCGGCCTGGGTGACAATCTCTTAAAAAATATTTTAATAAGTAAAATTAAGAAAAATGAAAAGGAGTAAAGATGCACGTTTAATCCACAGGGGACAGCGTTTACGTGTGGAAAATGCTGATGTGTGTCAGAGAAATTTGGTTCACTCAGTGTCACTCTCAATGACAGAACTGTGTTCAAGTGTAAAGGGGAAACTCAGGGCCTTCTCAGTTTCTTTATAGGATATCATAGTGGGAAGGGGGAACATAAATTGTAAAGGTGAGTGTACAATGAAAATGTAGGAGGTATCTTTAAAAACCAAGACAAAATTGCAATTATGGTAACTAACACATCTCTCTCTCTCTCTCTCTGGTATCGTCTTTCCCCACCTGCCATGACATGCTTTATTTGCTATTTGGGTTGTACTCCCTCAGGCATGGAGACCTGTGGAGTGTATGCCCATCCTCAGGGAGCCTGGCAGCCCCACCCGGCCACCTGGTGTCCCCGTGGGATAGTTGGGGCCTGCTGGTTTCCCTGCTGCCGGGTGCCTCACTCCTGTACCCCTGTGTGGGGTGGAAGATTGAGTCAGGTCTCTCCCTCCCCCAGGGCCACTGCCCCAACCCACCGCAGGTGAGTGACCTGCAAGTTACTGTGGCCTTGGCCTTGGTGCTGGGATGTGCTTAGAACAGGAGCAGGTGGGCCAGGTGATTGCTGCCACATTGCCTACCTAGCTAGCCATGAAGGTCAGCCCAGAGAGGGGGCCACACTGAGCCTGTGCCCAGGTCCCTGCTGAGGGGAGAGTGCTGGGAGGAGGCCAGGCAGGGTCCAGTGAGTCAGGAAGTTGGTGCCAGGATCAGGCAGCTGAGAACTCCTCCCAGGGAGGTGGCAGCAAGTGGGCACAGTACGCTGGGGCGCCAAGCCCTTTGTGCCAGCTCTGTTATTCCACTGAACTTCACTTAAAAAACCATAAATTCACCAAAAAACTATTTAGAATCTGGACACAGTGGCAGCAGAACACCCAAATCCAAGCACTGAGTCCTTCTGAGCCCTGGGCCTGGTGTAGCTGTGCAGATGTCACACCACCAAGCCTGGACTGTACTCTGGGCAAAGCCGAGGGCTGGGGGAAGCTGCCCGCCCAGCCTCTCAGCTGTGAGGCACCAGGCAGGCTCCCCTCGCTGGGCTTCAGTTTAGACCTGGGTGCGAGGGGAGCAATACTATCACCTATGTCATGGGGGCCCCTAGGACACCATCGCGTCCTTATTGTTACCATTAGTACCGGTATAATTGTTTCAAATTAAATTATCCCGTGGTCCAATAACTGGGTTGGTGTGATATGGATTATTGGCTATTTATAGAGAACTCCCAATCTAGGGTCAGTTTTTATAAATTCTGTCACTGGCTCGTGCCCATAGCACAGTCGTTATAGCGCAAGCCACAGACACCAAGGGTGGAGGGTTTGAATCCAGCCCGGGCCTGATAAACAACAATGACAACTGCAACAAAAAATAGCTGGGCATTGTGGCAGGCGCCTGTAGTCCCAGCTACTCGGGAGGCTGAGGCAAGAGAATCGCTTGAGCCCAAAAGTTTGAGGTTGCTGTGAGCTGTGATGCCACGTCACTCTACCAAAGGTGACAAAGTGAGACTCTGTCTACAACATAAATAAGTGAATCCTGACATTATCAGAGAGTAATCAATTAAAGGAGAAACCTAAAGGAAATGTTATTGGATATAAAATATCTGCAAGGGGGAAAAATGCATGGAAATTCAGAGAAAGTTACATAAGGCAAAAATGAAGTCTGAAGACAAACAGCTCAGCCTCGAGAGCCCTGTGAGATGCTCAGTCTGTGTGGCTGTTTGACCTAAGACTGCGGCTACTCTGGGGCCCGGAGACCTGGGCACTTGACCTCTGCAGAGCTGAACTCAGGAGTTTCAGACCGTCACCATCCTCCATGTGTTTGTGGTAGGATCTGCAGTGGCATCTTTATGTTAAACCACCCACTATCTCATAGCTTCAGCCACAGACTTCTGGGTCCATCAGAAGAAAATGTGTGAGCTAAATTTTGGGCATGACAGATCTTTGCTGGCTTCTTGCTTTTCAGTTTTCTTTTTTCTTTTCTTTCTTTCTTTCTTTTTTTTTTTTAAATTAAATCATAGCTGTGTACTGTCGTGACCCTCTATGGCTTCTATGGCCCTGGTCTCAGTTAGCACAGGAAGGAACCAGGTGAGAGGCGGATTAGAAGTACAAGCCTGTGGAAGGTGGGCTAGCCCTTACTTTCCGGGTAGCCCCGAGCAACCTCCACACCAGCCTTTTATTGAAAGGGAGTGATACAGGTGAGGGGAGTAATTAACAATGACCACGTGCTGAGGGCACGAGCTCTTTCTCCATAAGGAACTCCTGTGGAGGAATGGCCCGAGGTCCACGCCTCAGCTGCAGATCATCTTGCTGGGATGTTGGCTCTCCTACAGCTGACCTCTCTTACAGACATCTTCATCCCTTATTACTTCCCTTGGGGATTCCTGTTCAACTTGGAGGAACCCCTCAATGGTTAACTTTCTAACCCTGTTTCCAATATCAGTGTTTCTTTTCAAGCTGACTTTTGCAGGGGGAAATTTGCATATAGTAAAACTTAAATGTACA
>CAUYQV010015829.1:0-13098 GCA_963574575.1 Galagoides demidoff | reverse complement strand
CACAATCTCCTTCTCTTCACTCATCCTCCCTTCAAATTAGTTTTAATGATTAAATTTTAATGAAAAATATAAAATGTTTCAATAATTTGTGTATGATTACCAATAATTACTAAATCTTATAAAAAAATATTTCTCACCATTGATTCCACCCTAATTTTGAGCAAGCTGAGCTCAGATAAATCAAATTAGATCGTGTCGTGCATTACTAACTTCAGAAAATAATTTCTCTCTCTATTGCCAGGTCTCTGCTCTTCTTTTAATGATAGAATATGGCAGCAGGCTTCTAAAGCTCTAAATGTACCATTTTCAAAGTTCTTCACAGTGGGTTACAGCATCAAATGTCTATTTCTAGAACTTCTCTACTTCAGCTGGCCTCCCACATACTTTGGGCTGTTGAGATTATTGAAAAATTTAAGCAATGGGAAAAAAGCATTCATATTTAAAACTAACAATATGTTTAAAATCAGTCTCTTTCTCTCGCTGGCTGAAAAACTGCCTTAACCAAGAGGTTCTCAGACTCGGGTGGAGTCTTAAGTTACGGAGTTGCTCTTCCTAGGTACTAATTTTCTCTGATAGGTGATTGACCCATCTTGTTGAATATCTTCTGTGTCTGAAATCTCTAGCACCTGCCTTCTCTCGTCTGACAGCTCAGGTAGAAAATGTTTCCTTGGTTTCAGCAGGAATATCTCCATTTAAAAGTTTTGCATTGATTTTTCTCTCCCTCAAACTTCCCAAAGCATACTGTCTCCTTAAATATTCCATAGAAAATGTTTCTGGAACTAATCTATAGCTCTCAAATGAAAGATACAACTTAATTCTAGCCCAAGAATATGGGGAGGGGGTGGGGAAGGGGAGGGAAGAAGGGCGGTTGGGTGGTGGGAGGGTGACCGGAAAGATCACCTATATATCTGTCTAAAAAGGGTACAAGTGAACTTTTTTCTAGAACTAGAATATAAATGTTTTGATACATACAATGACTAAGCAAATGTCATGAAATCTATGTTAACCAGCTTGATGAGAGTATTTCAAATTGTATATGAAAACAGTACAATGTACCCCATGTTTGTATTAATGTATACAGCTATCAATTAATAAAAAAAAAAAGAAAATGTTCCTGGAACAGTAAACATTTCATTTAATGGAAGGGTAACATGTAATTTTCTTTTTTGCAGAAAGCATAAACGACAGGCTTTCCCCTTCTGCATAGCTCCCCTCCCCTTGTGCCTTTGGCCTTGGGTGAAATATCTTCTTAGATTTTCCCAGTCTCCTTCCTGGGACTCATTTCAAATGCATGCTCATCCTTCAGGAATTTACTGACACTTTTCTTAATTTGCTCATGAAAGTTTTCTTCTTTATCACTCTTTTCTTCGCGGATCCCAGGAAACGATCTGATTTGCCTTTGAATACATGCACCTGTTTTATGACAAATGGGTGCTCCTTAATCATCTGTTTGGGTGGGTAAAACTTAACATCTCCACATTATCCCATAGAAGTCTGAATTAAAATCTCACAGGTACACCTCTGAATGTAAAGCATCTCATGCTATCAACTTTCACAAGCCTGTGCTTGCAATTCCTAGTTGTAAGTTGTAGTTCAATGCAGGACAGTAACAAAAACAAAACACCTGATTTAATAATATTTCAGCTGACATAGGAACATTGCTGTGGCTTCAAATTGGTCCAAGTTTTTTTTTTTTTTTTTCCGGTGAGGTGAAAATTGGGTCAAACATTAGAACCTATTCTTGCTTTGCTTTATGTGACAGCAATGTCCCGACTGGTTAATGTGAAATTGTGTATGTAAAGCATGTAACATAGTAATTGACACACAGAAAAGGCCCATGACTGTGGAACATTCTTAGGATTTTTAAAGAGGGGAACTTAGAGGGGAAATCTACCTTCAGTGAATAATAAAGGAGCTTCGTCCTCATTCAGGGGGGAAGAGAAAGCTAACTGCCTGATAATGATGCCTGAGATCCCTCTATTATGATAACAGAATATGTCCCCACTCTTCAAATCACACACAAGTCAAAGGGAGCAGAGGACACCTTTTTAAAGACCCATTCAGCCAATCCCAGAACTATATTCTCCAGAACTGTATTCCCAGCTCCCAGAATTGAATCTTGCATTCCACTGTGTGCTACATGAGATGTGCAAATGAATGAGAAAACCTTTGCCTCAAGGTTTCAAGGACATGCAGTTGCTCAAAATACCGCTGATTAATTTTAATTTTTAATTAACCCTTTTTTTTTAGGACGGAGTCAAATTTATAGGCATTCAGATTTAAACAAAAGAAGACAGATAAAGAGGAAAGAAAAAGGAAAATGAAATGTTAATATTGGTGTAACAATGAGGTTGAAAATACAGTTTTGTGAGGCCCTCTAAGCGTGGTCTGAAATTCCCTTTGCTTTCTATTCCTCATATCACTCCATGTTATACTTGTTTCCCCCCCAGTCACACTGCTCTTTTGATGGATTTTTAAATGTTTTCAACTCAGGACTCCTTCCCCAAGCCTTTTGCTCCCGCTTACAATTGTTTCTCTCTTATCTCTAGCGTTCTTCCCTCCATTCCTTAATTAAGGTCGACTTATTTATTATTCATGTCTGCTCAAATGTCAACTCTTTGGGGAAATTTTTAAGGGTTCTTTTTTCTTGGTTGGATTTCATTGTTATAAGATCTTCTTAAAATACATTGTTTTCCGTTAAGAATGCCATTCTCACTTCGTGATTATTCCTGTAATAATTTTATATCATAATTTGCTTAACAATTAAATGTTTTTCTGTCTTTATTCTGCATTTCAGGAGAATAGAATCTATGTATCTACCATGACCATGGTAACTCCATTGCTTAGATTTCAAAGTAAATACTTTGGGGAGAGAACTGGCTTACTCCTAAAACACACATACACATTATATAAGGTCTGACAATAAAGTTAATGAACTTGCTGCCCTGATTACATTGTAACACTGCACACATAGCTTGTAAGATTTCATAACCTTGGCATGACAATGGCTCACTGTTCTGTTGTGTTACACATAGTGGTGTTTTGCTGAGTGTCATTTATTATTGTTGCATGTTTTTTGTGTGCCTTCTAGAAAATGTTGGAGCTTGAATTAGAGCAACAACAAAAAAAATTCATAAATTTCTTGTTAAACTTGGCAAGAGTGGAAGTGAACTCAGTAATATGTTACTCCAAGTTTATAGGGATAATGCCATAAAGAAAATAGCAGGGTATGAATGGATTAAACATTTTTCTGAGGAAAGAGAAAATGTCACCAATGAGGAGAGTTTTGAGCAAAGAGTAACAAACAGACCTGACAAAAACATTGCAAAAAATCACCGAAATGTACATCAAAATTGTTGGTTCACTATGAGAAGCATAGTTGACCGTGTCAACATTGATGGAGAGACAGGAAAATCTTAATGAGAATTTCAACCAACAACTCCTGGCTTTTGCATCACAACCATGCACCAACTCACACGAAACTGACTGAAGGAGTTTTTAGGCAGTAAACCAGTAACTGGACTGGAATACCCTCCCTACTCACCTGATCTGGCCCCCACTGACTTCTTTCTTTACCCAAAGTTAAAGGAAGTGTTGAAAGGAAGACATTGTGATGGTCATCAAAAGGGTAATATGACAACAGCGTGGGCCGTTCCTGAAAGAGAACATTATGAACACCAAAAAAAATAGCACTATCACACAGCAATATCAAACAGCTAATAATCCTTGTTTATCATGCCAGCTCTGTTACTAATTATCACAGAACACTTTGTGCAGAAGAGCTCCGAAATTGCTTTGAAGGGTGGACTAGGCACTGGCACTCGTTCGTACTTTCTCAGAGAGTAGTTTGATAGTCAACAATTCCAGGATGAGTTCACAAACTTGACTGTCACACCTCATATGTGTGTGCAGTATTTATACAGGATATACGTAAATATCAGTTATACATGTTATACTGTGTGTGTATACACACATTCTTAGAACAACTATTTTAATCTTATTATTATAGCCACTGATCATATGTGACTATTGATCACTTCAAAGTACCTAGTCCAAATTGAGATGGAATATAAGTGTAAAACACACGTGAATTTCAAAGAATTAGCACAAAAAAGAGAAATGTAGAATAGCTTGGTATTATTTATACCGATTACATGTAAAAATGTTATTTCATTTATATTAAGTTACATAACCTATTTTAACTTTTTCTGTTTACCTTCTTAATTTTATTTTCTGTTTCGTTTTTCCTGTTTACCTTTTTAATGTGGACTCTAGAACATTTAAAATTGCATATGAGTCTTACCTTTTACTTCTGTTGGACAGGCAAGCTTACTGGCCGTACATTAGCAAGGGGGGAAAATCCTCAAAGCATTGACCTTGAGGCTTTCCAAGAGATAATAAAGCACAATGGTTAATGCCATGAATTTTTGCATCAGATTGAATTCAAATTCTACCTCTGATACTAGCTAATGATATAGACTTGGAAAATACATTTAACCTTTCTAAATTAGGCTTCCACTACTATTAAAGGAGGATGATAATATAAACTATCAGAGATGGCTGCAGGAGACAGTACATGTAAAACTCACATTATGACCTTGGACTTCGGGGGTACCTCCTGAACATGTGTTAAGTGCCAGGCTATACATAAGAGTAACAAAAATGTCTATTTTCATTCTCCAACTTCAAGGAGACAGAATTCATCTACATTATTACCTGTATGAATTTAATTTTCAGGCTATTTCCTCATTTATAAAATGTGTATATTTTATTCAGAGTTTTGAAAATTAAATATGATTAGGACCGTGGAAGGTGGCAGTTTTATGAATTGAGAAGTGATGACTTAGCTCACGTTTTTACTTGTTCTTTCTCCATTCAGATGTAGTTTGCTTTAAATGTGTTGGATCTTGGCTGTCTTGTTCATCCTCTGATTTTCTGGTTATCTATTCATTTTACTGAGGAAACATGATATGGAGAATTTTAGACCGCTCAAAACTCTTTTTTGAAGCCCATCGGCATGCAAGGAGCTGGCTTTTTTTGTTCCATCTTGACTCACAGGTTCTAAAATTCTTCTTGGAAGAAGTTATTGCACAAATTGCACTTTTGCTGATTCTATCAAATTTTTCTCAGTAGATCACTGGTCATTATTTGCCCTTATCATTTTAAAAATCCAGCTCATTTAGGTCAAACCAATTGCACAGTCACAAAATGTTTGTTTTTCCCATTCCTAGTTTTAAAACTACCAAGACATGGTTTGAAATAGCTACTCATCTATAAATACAGAAGTTCTACTTCATAGAGTTTCTATGAAAAGCAAAATCATCAGTTATATGATAGCTGATTATTTTTCTATTGATGGATAGTTGCAAGGAAGACTAATTGAGGATGAGGAATAAGTGGAAAGGAAAATAATCAGGAGACTATTTTAAAAGTTTGAAAGTAGAAGAGAATGAATCCTCCATTTCTGAAAGCATAGGGCTATGCAGAGAATTTTGTGTATTTTATATTTTAAATCAAAATATTTAATACAAGAAGATATTAAGATTTACATGTTACCATGTGAAATGACTTTTAGAAAACTTGTTTTTGCTTCAAGGTCCCCCTCTATTTCCCTTTGGTGTGAATTCAACAGAATCTTAGCTCATGGTAAAGGCGGGAGAGCTAGGTTAAAATACGCGTATCATGTGATGTCCACCCTCCTCTGACGAGTGGGCTGGCTAATTATCAGAGTCGGTTCAGAGTGGGCAGTGGAGTTCAGGTTGGTCTGTCTGAAAGCAGAAGCCCTGGAAAATGAAAGACCAAAAGGAAGAAGAATTAGAGGCATCAGTGAGAGAGGAGAGAAGGAGAGAGTGTGGGATTCCTCTGAGATAATCAGGCTGCTTTTAAGGGCAATTAGTTCTCATCCTCCACCTGCAGAGCTCTGACCACCTTAACTTTGTATGCTGGAGTGAAATAAATAACTACTTCTATCACTTTGGCTACAAAAAGCTAAAACCACTCAGGCTATTTCCAGTAAACGTTTTTGACTAAAACACTTTTCATACAGAAATTATTCACTTGTATAATCCAAGTCGTATGTGTTTGTAGTAAGGCTACTTAGCACAGCACTTTAAAAATGCAAATTGTACAATAAAAATCAGAGGAGAGAATATTTCCAAAAAACTTTCCAAAGCAATTCAGAAGGAATATTTCCAAAAAGTTGTTCCAAAGCAAAACAAAAAAAAGTTGTCTTTTAGTTTTGGCCCTAAATGGATTGACTACACATGCTCTTTGAGATTTATCTTTGGGAATATTTAACAATGGCACAGTGACTCCCTGAATGAGCCCAGCGGATCCTCTCCAGTATGAAACGACATTTATATGGTAAATAGTTTAATGAGTAGTTACAGCTACATGACAAATACTCAGATTTGGGGCATTTCTTCATGTGAAACATCATCAATGGCAAATAATATTGCATCATTCTTTTCATTAAGAGTTATAGAATGTGCAAGAAGAAAACTGCAGGGGAGTAGAACTGGGTTTTATTTTATTTTTTTTTCTGAGAATCTTTTAATCTTCTTCGAAAGCATCTAGCACGCCCCATGCTGTATTTTTTTTTCTCCCATCAATATACTAACATAGATCTTTACAAGTGTTAGAAGCAATATCTGACATTTTAAAGAGGTCAGTGAACATATTTATTCTTTCTAAATAATTGATGGTAAAGATTTTGTCAACCAAAAAAAGAGTGGGTGAGGTAGGGTCACCAGGAAGGTGAAATGCACAAATGACTCCAAATAGATCAAGAGCTCTTGCTTGCTCCGTGATGGCATCCCCTCGGTATGCTTAGAGTGCAATGAACAGTCATTTGAACATAATTTGATGGCACCAAGTGAGATAGAATTTTACAAAGAGATTTGGATAAATATGAGACTCAGCTCCAAAGAAAGGTGAAAAATGGGAGGTAGTATCAGGAGAAGTTGGGGACATCTGGACTTAATTAGGGAGCTAAAGTGTGACCAAATCACCTAACCTCTTAAACCTTGAATAGAAAGGGCAAACTTGGAAATTACACACATCTTGACCTTGGAACATTATATACTTTTTTTTTTTAAATCTCTTTGGTCTTTAGTTCTCCTAGTGAAGTGAATAGCGTTTCAGTATTTGGGGCAACTTTCAACATATGAATGATTTTATCATAGCCGTCTTGTCATTGCGGCAAACTGTATCTTCTGTGGTGTTTTCCACAGACTGAAAATATTGGAACGATAGTTTAAAAACAGTAAATTCAATATCATGCCCAAAGATCCAAATCTTTTTTTTTTTTTTTTTGCCTTATTGTCAGAAAAAAACTGAAGATTATGAAGGAAAAAAATAATGGATGTGCTTAGAGTTTAAAAACTTGATAGACTAAACACACTGTCAAAAATCCTAATTCGCCTGTGTGCAGTTGTGGTGCACATGGATGTTACGGATCCATTTGGGACATACGAGCGTGAATGTGAGGAAAAGATCGGCAGTGTTGAGAGAACTGAAATCAACCCTTGAATTAAAAGCTATAAAAGACTGAGTTTGAGAAATAAAAAGGGAGGAACTCACAAGTAAAACCAAGAAAGTATAAAAATGGGGAGGGATAGAGGAAGGAAGATAGATCCACTCCTAGTAAAACTGCTGAAAATGAAATTATCTTAGAATCATTCAGGACTAAGCAAAGTGGGGACATTTATTTGATTGAGTCTCTCTAATAGTCCCCAACCTGGAAGACACCAGGGATGGGTTTCATGATAACTTTTTTGAGGGACTGGGGTGGGGGTGGTGGTGGTGGTGGAAGATGATTTCAGGATGATTCAAGAGCATTACATTTATTGTGCACTTTATTTCTATTATTACATGGTAATATATAATTAAGTATGCATACCATTCACCATAGTGCAGAATCAGAGGGAGCCCTGAGCTTGTTTTCCTCCATACCATCCTGCTTCTGATACCATGGGCAGGTGATGGGAGACATTGAGTTGCTGCTATAAAGCCGCTCGCAGATGTAGCTTCCTTGTCACTTGCCACTCATGGTAGGGTTTGGATATGTCTGCAAACGATTGATGATGGTCTCTGAGTAGTCAAACCTCGCTGCTAATGAGAATCTGTATTTTCAGCTGCTCCCCAGTGCTAGCATCACCAGCTCCACTTCAGACCATCAAGCATTAGATTAGCATAAGGAGCACACAGCTTAGATCCCTCACATAGGCAGTTCACAGCAGGGTTCACTCCTACGAGAATCTAATGCTGCCTCAGCTCTGACAGTAGGGGGGGCTTAGGCAGTGATGTAGGAGATGGGGAGTGGCTGTAAATACTGATGAAGATTCACTTGCTCTGTGCCTCTCACCTCTTGCTGTGTGGCCCAGTTCATTACAAGCCATAGACCTGACTAGTAATGGTTCACAGCCTAGAGGTTGGGGACCATGGCATTATAAAGTTAAGATTAGGAACTTAGAGGAATTAGATATAAAATACAACAAAGGTTATGGCAAGTCACTGGCTCAGAGGCTTATACTTTTAACTGACTCCTCACATATAGAGCTCCTCTCAACTAGCTCCACCATACACAATAGAAATCATTTGGTGCAATGAGGCAAAGAGAGTTTATTCTATTGACCAAACATTAATTTGGTCATTTGCTATATTAGTTAACTTTTTGTCATTGCTATAACAAAACATATACTGTGCTGCAGTAATTTTTGGTGTATACTCTCCAAGGAAAGGGTATTCAAGTGTGGAAGTATGAATAGATGCACATTTTGCAGTAAAAATAGGCAAATATAAAATTCAAGGATCTGCCTGCAGAGACATGGATGTCCAGTAACTACCAGGTTGGCAACAGCCATTGCGGGATGAAAGCCATGTACCACTTTATTTTTTCTTATCAAGCACAGAATTCTCCTCTAGTTCTCATTCAGCTCATGAGCAGCTGACACAGGATTTGAATGGTTTTTGGTCTTCCCTTTCTACTATAACCCCTGCACGTTGTCAAGTGGTTACTAACATGGGTTCTGAAATCAGAAATCTGAGTAAATACCATTCCGGTAGCTCAGTGGATATGTGGCCTTTGGTAAGCATTATAAAATGAGAATAATGTGCTAGTTTGGGTCTTCTAAGAAACATAAACCAAGACAGGATTAAGCAGGCAAGGATTATATTATAGAAAATACATACTGGAAGAAAAATAGGGAAAAATGACAGAAAAGATTCAGAGATCATCAGATGTGATGGAACCATGGACGAAAGAAGGCAAAAAAGATTGTGGAAGCATTTTAGAAAGTTCAGCAAGTCAAGAGCGAGTCCTCAAGCTGAAGATGGCCATCAGGGGAATCTTGTATCCCCAGGAAAAGGTCTTAGTATTCCTGTTGCAGTGGGGCATTGCCGGGGATCAGCTAATAGGAGGTGTGGCCCTGGTACTAAGGTGGTGATAGATTTCAAAGCATAGCAGCCGCAGCTCTTTGAGACACATCTTCCTGGCCACAAGTGAACTGTTCTCTGCATGGGCAAAGCATTAAATAAGTGAATGCATGTAAAGTTACTGTGTAAACACTTAAATGTTAACTTTCACTACAGCTATTACTACTGCTACTATTACCACGGTGATTACTATTTAGTGCTAGCTGATGTGTCCCATCTGAGAGTCATACATGTTTGGAATTATCACATCTAAGTAACATTGACTTTTTTGTTTGTTTTAGACGTCTCACTCTATCACCTTGGGTAGAGTGTCATGGTGTCATAGCTCACAGCAACCTCAAACTCTCAAGCTTGAACGATCCTCTTGCCTCAGCCTCCAGAATAGCTGGAACCAGAGGCACGTACCACAGTACCTGGATGTTTGTTTTTTTTAGGAGAGACAGGGGTCTCGCTCTTGCCTAAGCTGGTCTTAAACTTGTGAGCTCACGCAATTCACCTGCCTTGGCCTTTCCAAGTGCTAGGATTAAAAATGTGAGCCTCTGCGCCCAGCCAACATCGACAATTTTTAAAGGGTGGGATTTTTATGTTTCTCTTGGGAGAACCTACATTCTGATACATTCTTGCTTTTGGTGCAAGAGTCACAAGACACACAAACAAAAAGGCTACTTGTGTGTTGATGGAGAATGGAGACACAGACAAAAACAGGACCTTTATAACTGGTATAGGAACACTTAGATCAAGCTCACTGCTGGTGGAGATAGTCCTTTGCAATGGCCTTCTCTGAAATTCACCCACTGTAAGAAAGCAATCGGTGTTCTACAGAGACAACATGGCCCTTAAATACAATATTGGAAAAATTATCAAACATTAATCAATATTTTATTCTTTTTTTTTTTTTTGATACAGAGCCTCAAGCTTTTCCCCTGGGTAGAGTGCTGTGGCATCTCAGCTCACAGCAACCTCCAACTCCTGGGCTCAAGGGAGTCTCCTGCTTCTGCCTCCCAAGTAACTGGGACCACAGGTGCCCACCATAATGCCCGGCTATTTTTTGGTTGCAGCCGTCATTGTTGTTTGGCCGGCCCAGGCTGGATTCGAACCTGCCACCTTAGGTGTACGTGACTGGCACCTTAGCCACTTGAGCCACAGGCGCTGAGCCCAATATTTTATTCTTTATTAAGAAAGTTAAACTCTTCAACTTGTTGCAAATATCTCATTCATTCTTTATTTTACTATAAAAGGAAAATTATACTTTGTTAGACTCTATATTTGAGAACTAAAAATTTCTAAACACTAGTAAGAATATGGAGATTTTGGTACACAGAATGCACAAAAATTTTTGAATCTCCCCCAAACAATCACATTTTTTCTTTCCCTAAGAGAAAAGTGAGTGAGCAGAGAAAAAAGAACAGGAGTGACGAAGACAGTCCTGGTCTATACATTGCTGTCCCTGAAGTCAAAGACAGAGTTTTTGTACTGTATTTTGGGAGCCTCTCGGTAACTTTAAAAATGAATTTTTAGTTTTGACACTATAATACTGAGACTAGAACAGGCAAGTTCTAGTGGTAGTCACCTTAGAAGTTCAAGTCCTTAGCTGGGCATTGTGGTGGGCGCCTGTAGTCCCAGGTACTTGGGAGGCTGAAGCAAGAAAATCACCTAAGCCCAAGAGCTGGAGGTTGCTGTGAGCTGTGATGCCATAGCACTCTACTGAGGGTGACAAAGTGAGACTATCTCTCCCTGCAGCCCCAAAAGTTCAATGGGCAGTTCAAGTCCTGGTCCGTTCCTAAGTACTTTGATCATTTCCCAAGGAGACATAGGCATTGATTCCACTCAGCTCCTGTGCCTCTGCCTGGGTACCACGTCCTCAGGGTGTTGGACCCAGTGTATCTCAGAAGGGAATGCTCAAAGGCTACAGAATCAACGGAAGCTGGACTTGTACAAGTCTATCTCCATCAAGCTGTGTGGTCTGAGGCCAGTTCTTCCATATCTCTGTTCCTCAGTTTCTTCATACAGAAAAACTAGAAAATGGTTTGCAACCAATGGATGGTGAAACAGTCACGGTGTTCAATGGTTGCTACATGAATAAGTGGTTTCTACCACTTTTAAAACATTTATCCAAAAATAAACACATTATCTTTGTTTGGCCATATTTACAACTTCAAATCACCCTTATTATTCACCCAAAGAAATCAATGAATATAAATTGTTCTTATTTAACAAATTTTTAGTGATGAATACCCCATTTGGTTGATTGTCTTCATTTGTTCATTTATTGACTCATATGTAAAAGCAATATGATATTGTACCAAGAACACAATTTCCCTAGTTTATATCAGCTCTGCCTAGAGCAGCATTGTAACTTGGGCAAGAATCACTTTGGCTGTGTTAGTTCTCCCAGACATAGAATCAGTATAATAATAGCATTCATTCACTGCCCTCTCCAGGATAAGTGCTCAATAAACTGTCGCTATCGACTTAACATTATTACTGAACACACACAATGGGAAAATATTCGTGTCAGTCATGGCTGATTGTTATTTTGTGTGTATATTTAAGAATACCTTCTCAACAAAGTGGCTCCTGGGGGGTCTTTCTCAGTGCATTTCTAAGATTATTTATATAAACACTTTTGTCAGAGCAGAAATAATCACAGCAGTGTTTGCTTTTTGGTCCATCTTTCCCTGTCTTTTCACTCTTTCTTACTCCCCTGACATGCTTGCGTCTCCTGAAAAGTGACCTATAACAGCGACTTCTAAAACTCTACACTTTTACAATCATATTTAGCCTGACTGTCGATTATAATGTCTAGAGGCACTGGGGAAAAGAAGATCCGCGCATGGATTACCAAGTATGTAACTAGGCTTCCCAGGTTCATTCACTATATCATCCCATAATCATATTCCATGATGGTGGTCGGTAGCCCCAGGCAACCGCTCTTCGGGAAGGGGAATAGAATGCATCATAGACTCTTTTCTTGTTGGAGTGATGTTCCTTGTTTGTAGTAAACATTATTCCTATTATGTGAATAAAATATTCCTGTTTTATTTTTCCTTAGGCATTTGGGTTCATTCCTTAGTCTGAATAAAAATGAATAGAATAAAAATTGGGGAAAATCTAATCACACCCCACAGTCTCTAACTAGAGCATATGCTTGGGGTTCATATGACAGGCTTTAAACAAGCTGTTGCTCATTCATTTACATTAACTGCAAATACTTTGATATTGCTTAAAGTCATCCATGAGTCTGGCATTAGAATTATTAGCCTTCATATTGGCAATTTCTTAATCGAAAGAAAAATATGGCTTAAAAGTTTATTTTTTCATTTCAATAGCTTTAGGGAATACATTTTTGTTTGTTTTTCACATGGATGGATTGTATAGAGGTGAAATCAGATCTTTTTTTTTTTTTATTAATTGACCTCTGTATACATTGATGCAAACATGGGGTACATTGTGCTGTTTCATATACAATTTGAAACACTTTCATCAGGCTGGTTAACATAAATTTCATGTCATTTGGTTAATCATTGTATCAACACATTTATATTCTAGTTCTAGAAAAGTTCACTTGTACCCTTGTTAGGCAGAAATATAGGTAATCTTTCCCATAACCCTCCCACCCCCTATCCACCCTTCTCCCCTCACCTTCCCCACCCCCTCCCCATA
>CAUYQV010015828.1:0-12645 GCA_963574575.1 Galagoides demidoff | reverse complement strand
TCCATCCTCAACTATCCCCCATACCTTCTTATCAACCTCCTTGAGCCTCATATCAAGGTCTTCTGAGTGTTTCCCAACAAGAGTCTTCATCAACACTCACTCTCCAAACAAGCTTTTCATCCACTCACCTACCCAACCTTGAGTCCAACCATCCATCTATTCATTTGTCCAACCCTTCTGTTGCCACAAGGGTCTCACGGAAAAGCAATGTCGTGAAGAATAATCACGCTTATTGAAATTGTGTTTTAAATAAAGGTGACCATCTGCTCGCTCAGGCAAAATGGCCAAGTCTAATATTTCTTAGTTTAGTTTCTTCTTAGAGAATCTATCCAAAACTGTCAAAGGGGTGTTAAAATCTCCAACTATTATAGTGAAGGAAGATATCAAGTTGTTCATATCCATTAGGGTCTGCTTTATGAATTGAGGAGCATTCTGGTAGGGTGCATAAATGTTCATTATCTAAATCTCTTCATGTTGGGTGTTTCCATTGACAAATATGTAGTGACCTTCCTTATCTTTCTTTATCCTTGTTGGTTTAAAGCCAATTGTATCTACTACTAAAATTGCAACCCCTGCTTTTTTCTGGTTTCCATTTGCCTGTATTATGCAAGTCCATCCCTTCACCCTGAGTCTATTTTTATCCTTTAAGGTAAGGTGAGATTCTTTTATACAGCAGATATCTGGTTTGAGTTTATGTATCCAGTTAGCAAACCTGTGCCTCTTTAGAGGACCATTTAAACTATTCACATTAATTGAGAGAATTGATAAGCCTGGTTCTGTTTTGGGTGTCATGATTTTTGGATGTCCAATGGACATTTTTACTCCTGTCACCACTGTGAAAGTTGGGTTTTGTTCAAAAAATTTCTGGGTAAGTTTACTTTGGAGGTAGAGCATTGCGCTGGTCATTGTGGAGGATGGGTCTGAGAATATCCAGGAGAACTGGTTTAGTTATGGCAAAATTCTTAAACATGTCTATGTCATTAATGTATTTGATTTCTTCATCACAAATGAAACTCAGTTTAGCTGGATAGAGGATCCTGGGCTGTAAGTTGTTTTGTTTTAACAGATTAAAGGTTGATGACCATCTTCTTCTGACTTGAAATGTTTCAACTGAGAGATCTGCAGTTATTCTGATATTTCTCCCTTTGTAGGTGATGCTTTTCTTACGTTTGGCTGCTTGCAGAATTTTCTCCTTCATCTTCACTTTGGCAAAGTTAATCACAATGTGTCTAGAAGATGCTTTATTTGGATTGAGTCTTGCTGGGGTTCTGAAACTGTCTTCTATCTGAAGTTCTGAATCTCTTTCAATGTTTGGGAAATTCTTCTCCTAGATCTCTTGGAGTAGAGCTTCTGTACCTTTAGGACCATCCTCTTCTCCTTTGGGAATTCTTATAAGATGAATGTTTGATCTTTTGGAGTGATCCCACAACTCTCTCATGAATGATCAGTTTTTGCTCTCCATTTGTCTACCTCATTGAGTGTTTGGGAATGTTCAAAAGCTTTGTCCTCAGTTTCAGAGATCCTTTCTTCTGCCTGGTCAACTCTGTTAGTGAGGGATTCCACTGTATTTTGGAGCTCAACTAACTTTTTCAGTTCCTTGTCCTCTGCTATATCTTTTCTCATTATGTTCATATCTTGAATGACTTGAGACAACTTTAGAACTACTCTTTGGAATTCAATTTCCATCTTTTCTTCCATTATATTTATATTATTTGCATTTGCAATCCATATTCTTCAGTTGTATCTCCTTTGTCATTTCTTTGGGGGGGGTGCTCTACTCTGAGTTCGCACCATGTTTTTTTTCTACTGTCTGGTTATTAGAACTGGTAGGGCGATTGAATTGGGGTTCCCAGGTAGTAGAGATAGCCCCTTACCAATGCTCTGTGCTTCGTAATTGTGGCTTATCTCCTACAACCTTAAAAAGGCCCCTTTCAGAGTTTTGGCTGGAGACTCTGAGGACCTACTTGGTGAGATAGTGCTGGCTAGCTCTGTTTTGATATCGGCCAACCTCTACCCTAGAAACCACCCATTAGATTTAAATCTTGACTGTGAAGAGATACAAACAGCTTCAGTACCCCCCCTACCCTTCAGTTCTTTTCTACTATGGAACTTCAAAGGTCAATCTCAGAATGTCCCAGAGTAGACAGCCCCAGACACAGGTTCCAACCAAATTGTCTCTGGCAGTGCAAACCCTGCCCAACAGAGAGGTATTCAAGGACAATTCAAAGCAAAGGGATTCAAAGCACAATTGGAGCCAGGGATCCACACTCCCACATGCCAGACTCAGTCCACACTCTTGTCTGGTTCTCTGGTCACAGGCCCAACTGGAGCCAGGGGTAATGCACCTGCCTACTGGTCTCAGTCTACACACCGCTAGCTTCTGGAATGGGGTCTGGAGTAGTGCCTGCCAGACCAGTTGGAGTCAGGGGACTACACCCCACCTGCCAGTCTCAGTCCACTGCCTGGCAAGCCTCTGTTCGCAGGCTCTGATAGAGTCAGGGCACCACACTCCACCAGCAGGTCTCAGTCCTCACCTGGTAAGGCTCTGCTCACCAGCCCCGCTGGAAGCAGTAGAGTACGCCCTAGCCCTCAGGGCTTGGTTCACACCCAGTAAGCCACTGCCAGAGGTTTCTGTTGGAATCAGGAGACCGTGCCTTTGCTCTCAGGTCGCAGTCCGCACCTATTAAGCCTCTGCTCTCAGGCCCAGCAGGGACCAGCCTTGTCTGCCAAACTCAGTCCACACGGGGCAACCATTCTCCTGCTGTGGGTGCTGTCAGAGCCGGGGGTTCTGCACCCCGTCCCACCAGACACAGTCCAAAACAAGGGTCAACACTTCCATTGGCTGGGCATAGTCATGACCAGGGGACTGCTCCTCCTCCCACAGAGTGGGAGTGTCCGTTTCTTCCCACACCCTCTTTCTTCCCCTTAGTCACAGATTTCATCATGATGGTTGGCGGTCCACACTATGCCCAGGTCTCTCAGGACAAAACCACTCTGTTCTCTGCAGGGGGCAGAGCTTCAGACTGCCATGTGAGGGGGAAAGGGTAGACTGGGAGTTTGGACTTGTGGGGAAAAGTATCTGTTCAATTTTATGCTTGACGGGGTGATATCTAGGTTCATAAGTGGGACCTCCCTGTAGAAAGAGACCTAGAGTTTAGCAGCTCTCTCCAGTGAGGTAAAAGGAGAGGTCTATTGTTCCCTGCTCCTTCACAGATAGCCTGAGGCAGGCCTCCTGCTTGGGGGTGGGGTCTCTTGTCCTCTAGTCAATAGGCTTTGTACCTGTAATTTGCTTGAATGCTCTTCCTTGGAGTTACAGCTTGCTGAACTTCTTTCTTGGCTCAGCTCCCCATCTTTGGCTTCGTAAAGTCTGGTTCTTTCCAGTTTTTCTTTCTTTGCTCAGGAGCCTCTGATGAGGTTGCTACCAGTCGGCCATCTTCCCAGAATTCCTCCTTTGTCTGGTTTTGGTATCAGATTAATAATAGCCTTTTAATATTAGCTGAGTTGCTAAGTGTTCCATTTTCTTCTGTTTTCTGGGAGAGAGTCATACAATTGGTATTAATTCCTCTTTATATATTTGTTATAATTTTCCAATCAAATCATTAGGGTCTGAAGATATTTTTGTCAGGAAGTTTTAAAATTAGGAATTCAATTTGTTTATTTTAGAGCTCATCAGCTTATTTCTGTCATCTTGGTTAAGTAGTTTGTGCTTTTTAAAGAATTGGTGCATTTCATTTAAGTTGTTAAATATACATGCAAATTTCTGTGTGAATAATTGTTCGTTGAATCCCTTATAATGTCTTTGATGTCTACAGTGTTGGATTCATTCCTGATACTAGTTTGCCAATTTTATCAATGTTCTACCCCTAACTTTAGACAGGGGTTGTTAGATTTTGTTTCATTGATTTTTTTTCCTATTGTTTTTTTTTTTCTCTTCTTGGTATCATTGATTTTTGCTTTCATCTTTATTGGTTCTTTCCTTGTAGTTTTTATGAGGCTTCTCCTATTTTTTAGTTTCTTGACGAGTGAGCATAGGTACAGATGTGAAGCTTTTTCTCTTTTCTAATGTAAGCACTTCCTGCTATAAACATATTCTCTGAGGTTTACTAGTATCTCCTGCATGTTGATATTTTACATTTTTATTTTTATTTAGTTCAGTGTATTTTTTGTTTCCTTGAGACCTCCTTTCTGAGGTCACCAATTATTCAGAAATTTAGTGTTTAGTTTCCAAGTATTTGGAGATTATCCTGTCATCTTACCGCTATTCATGTCTATTTTGAGTCCATTGTGGGCAGATATCACACTTCATGTGATTTTTCTTCTTTGAAGTTTATTGAGGATTGAGGTTCAGGATATGGTCTGTTTGTGAATACTTGAAAACAATGGATTTTGCTATTGTTGCTAGACAGTTTTCTAAATGCCAGCTAAGTCCTGTTGATACTGTGGGCTTTTCTGGATCCTTGCTGACTTTGTACTTGTCCCATCATCAGTTTTTGAGAGAGGAGTACTGAAATCTTCTGTGGCTTTGTCTCTTGTCTTTTATTCATCAATTTTTGGTTCACATATTTTGAAGCTTTCTTATGTGGGAGAGCATTTATGATTGCTCTGCCATCTTGGTGGGTTGAGCCTTTATCATTATGTAAATGTACATCTGTCTCTTATAATTTTCTTTTCTCTAAGGTCTTCTTTATCTGATAACAATACAGTTACTTTTGCTTTCTTTGAATAATGTTTGCAGGATATATGTAATTATTTGCTTCTCTGTTTTCTCTTTCCTGCCTTTCTTGAAACTCTTTTGAAGATTCCTTTTTTATTTATAGTGTTTTTGAGTATGTCTCTTTGTGTACCTATTTTAAATTTTCTCTAGTTATTACATTTTATATATATAACTCATTATGGTCTACTGGTATCAACATCTTATTGGTTCAGGTATAGAAATTTTATCTTTCTTCTTTTATTATTTTCTCTCAAGAACTTCCTTTCTTCCTTTAACCATACTTTTTGGTAATTCAGCTGGTGACTAGTTCTCTTAGTTTTCCTTCATCTGAAAATGGCTTTTTTTTTTTTTCAGGTAGCCATTACATATTTTTTTTTTAAAAAAAATTTCAGATTAATGTAAGGGTACATATGATTAGGTTACATTTTTTGTGTTTCTTAGATAAAGTCCAAGTTGCAGTTGTGCCTTTCACCTTGGAGGTGTGCCCTGTACCCTACATTTTACCCAATGGATGAGAGCTCACCAAAGCACTCTCCTGTATTCCCTTTCTTGAATTTAAATGTATTTTTCTCTAAGTTGGGTGTGTAGTTGGTCATCTACTGGTTTCATGTTAGTATTGACTACATTGGATACTTGCTTTTCTGTTTTTGTTATACTTTACTTAGGTGGATGGTCTCTTAAGTCCTTCCAGGTAAATACAAAGGATGCAAAGTCTCCATTTTTCTTTATGGCTGAGTAGTACTCCATGATATACATATATGATGGTTTATTTATCTGTTCATGAGTTGATGGGCACTTGGGTTGTTTCTATATCTTTGTAATTGTGAATTGAGCTGTCATAAACATTCAAGTGAAAATGTCCTTTGGTAAAATAGTGTTTTTTTCCTCTGGGTAGGTACCTCGTAATGGAATTGCAGGGTCAAATGGGAGGTCTACTTTTAGGTCTTTGAAGATTCACCATAGATGTTTCTAAAGAGGCTGTATTAGTTTGCAATCCTACCAACAATGTAAAGTGTTCCCTTCTCTCCACATACATGCTAGCATCACCAGCTTTGAGACTTTGTGATGTTGCTGGCTATTCTTACTAGGGTTAGGTGATACCTTAGGATAGTTTAGAATTTGCATTTCTCTGATGATTAGGGGTGATGAGCCTTTTTTCGTGTTTGATGACCATTTGTCTGTGCTTTCTGAGTAGAAGGTTTTATTTATGTCATCTACTGAGTGATAAATAGGGTTATTTGTTCTTTTCTTCTTGATTAGTTTGAGTTCTCTGTAGATTGTGATTGTTAGCCCTTTGTCCAATTTATACCATGTAAATATCTTCTCCCATTCTGAAGGTTGTCTGTTTTCTTTAGTTGTTGTATCCTTAGCTTTGCAGGAGCTTTTTAGCTTGATCAGGTCCCATTTATTTATTTTTGGTGTTGCTATTGTCAATGGGGTCTTCTTCATAAAATCTTTCCCCAGACTGATAACATTAAGTGTGTTCTTCCCACACTTTCTTTTCAGTTTTTATCATTTTGTGTTTTAGATTGAAATCTTTTATCCAGTGTATACTTTATTTGGTTTTTTGAAGATCAGATGGTGATATAAGGTTGATTTCATCTCTAGGTTCTCTATTCTATTCCATAGATCTATGTCTTTATTTTTATGACAGTTCCATGCTATTTTTGATTACTATAGACTTATAGTGTATAACCTGAAGTATGGTAATGTGATGCTTCCTTAAAATGTCTTGATATTTCCTCATTATTCCTGAAAGATAATTTGAAGTGGATATAGAATTCTGGGTGGATAGGTATTTTCTTTTAGTACTGAAAAATATTCTGCCTCCTGCTTCTGGTCCACATGGCTTCTGATGAAAACTCTCTGTCATTTGAATTTTTTTCTTGCTTAGTTTAGGTCCCTCTCCCCGTGATCATTTCTCTCTTGCTGCTTTCAAGATTTTCTCTTTGTGTTCAGATTTCAGATGTTGCATTTATGGTGATTCTTGTCATAAATCTCTGTGGATTTATGTATTTGGTTTCACTCAGATTCTTGAGTCTTCACTCTAAACTCAGATTTATATCTTTCACTAAATTTGGGACATGTACAGCCATTAATTTTTCAAATATTTTTTATTCTCATCTTTCTCTTCTTTTTTTCTTTAGTCTCTAATGACACAAATATCAGATCTTTTGTTATGATTCTCCATGCCTCACAGACTCTGTGAAATTGTTTTCTCTGTTTTACATCTTTTGTTCAGATTGAGTAATTTGTATTTTCTAGTCACTGATTCTTTCCTTTGCTTTCTTCTCTTTGCTATTGAGCCGAGCCTGCATGTGTCTAATCCCAGTTGTTGTATTTTTCAGTTCTAAACTTGCCATTGGTTTTTCTCAATAGCATCTGTTTCTTTGCTTTGACCTTCTACTTTTTGTTTCTAACATGTTTCTAATTGCTTATTGAAGCATTATTGTGATAGTGGCTATAAAATCCATGTCAGAGAATTCCAACTTCTGTGTCTCCTCAGTTTTGGTATCTACTCTTATTATTTTCTCATTAAAGTTGAGGTTTTGTTTGGTTTTGGTATAATAGGTGTTATATATCCTGAGTATTTTGGATACTACAGTTATTTTTGATTGAGACTCCAACTATTATTTTAATCTTCTTCTTCTTCTTTTTTTTTTTTTTAACCAGGCCTCCTCTGATATTAAGCTGGCAGAGGAAGGAGATGCCACCTCATGCTGTCAGCTGGAGATAGTGGTTCAGGTGCTCTATCCAGCTTCTGCTAACACCCTGGAGGGAGGGGTGCCTTAGTCACTGCTAGGGAGGGGTGAGCATCTAGACTCTCCTAATGTCCTCCTCTGATTCCTCAACTGGCAGCTTGATACTGCTGTAGGTCAGGATTCTGCCCTCTGCCCCTACCTGGCCTTCTTGTGCTGGTGTGGGAAGGGGTGTCTCCTTTTTCTCTGGTAAGATTAGAAGCAAGAGTCCTCACTGGGCCTTTGGCAATGAAATTGTTGCTGGAGTCTGATTGCTTCCTTTGTGTTTCGCTGGGGTAGGACTGTTTGCTAAACATATTTCTTCTGTCTAACTGCCTCTTTCCTGATTATTTGACTAGAGAGAGAGCAGGCTTTACTCGGGACTTGTTACGTCTTCCCCCTGTTAGTCTTTTTGTGGTGCAACCTTCTCCAGAACACAATTTGGAATACACGCGATAAATAGAATGCCGCCTTTTTGAGGATGTCACCAAGTGTGATACCCTCTGTCTGTGTCTCTGCACTGTCACCAGGTGTGGTGCCCTCTTCCTTCTTTTCTGCACTGTCACGAGGGCACGATGCTCTCTGCCTTCTCTGCTCTGTCACCAGGTGTCGTGCCCTCTTCCTTCTTTTCTGCACTGTCACGAGGGCACGATGCCCTCTGCCTTCTCTGCTCTGTCACCGGGTGTCATGCCCTCTGCCTGTGTCTCTGTACCCTTCACAGTCTTCTTAGTGCTCACTGATGTGCTGTGCTCAGAGATCCCAGTCGTATTTAGAAGGATGATGGTGATTACTCACCTTGGACAGCCATAACCAAACAATGTAGACTCGGTAGCTTTAAGTACCAGAAACTTACTTTCTCATAGTTCTGAAGGCTGGGAAGTTTAAGATTAAAGGTCCTTATTTGGTTGTGGTTTACAGACAACTGCCTTCTCACTGTGTCCTCATGTTCCCAAGAGAGTGGAGAGAAAGAGAGGATGAGAGGGGAGAGCTCTCTCGCTTTCTCCTTTTATAAAGCCACCAATTCCATCAAAACAGGGCCCTACCCTGTGACCTCTTTTAACTTCTATTAGTTCCTCTTATTTTTTGCTAACCTTATGCTGCCATAGCAAGGGGAATTTTTCTGAAAGCACATGCTTAGTTTATTTGGACTTAATATTTATTCAGATGAATGTTTGTCAATTTCTTTCTTTTTTTTTTTTTTTGGCCAGGGCTGGATTTGAACCCACCACCTCTGATATATGGGGCCGGCACCCTACTCCTTGAGCCACAGGCGCTGCCCATGTTTGTCAATTTCTTTATTTAGTGTAAAAAGAAAAGCTTTTTGTAAAAAGCGAAAAAAATCAGTCTGGTCACTTTTCATTCAGTTCAGAGTGACTCTCAGACGTTCTGTGGGAGGCTGCTGAGGTTACCTGTGTGCCTGGCCAGTGTCATCACTGGATGTTGGCAGTGCCTAATGTCTCTACATTCACCCTCGCACTTTCAGTAACCTTTCCTAATACAGATGGATGTCTACATATGATGAGCAGTCTGTACACAAAGTAACCTCAGCATCAGAACATTTTCTTTTCCCCTGGCAGGCAGGCTTAGTGTCCTTTTTTCTTTTATTTTATAGGTCTGGAGCCAGATGGGCATGATAGGTCACATAGGCTAGGAATGGATATATTATTTTTTAAATTTCATAAACTCCTTCATTTCAGTTTCTATGATCTACATTACACTCTGCATTGGAAAGAATGCCCAGGTTACAAGCAAGCTCAGGAGTGCAGAGTCCAGGTCTCTGATGACACTAGGGCTGGGGGTATTCAGTGAAGCTGAATTATCCTGGGTCACAAAAGCCATTACCACACAAGGCAAGACTGAAGTCTGTACCACTCCTCTCCTGCCCCATACATGGTGGGTTGCAACTATGAGATGGCCAGGGTCCTCTAAAGGCTATCCTGTCCATGACAAATTGGAATAGGAAAAGAAATCTACTCTCTGGCACAGGAAGACAAAAAAGCAGCTGACAATTTTAGGCTGGGTCAAAGAAGGGCTCAATGTCTTCCCCAGAGACTGGGAGTGAGGCATGTCTTCCTCTGCACCTGAGGCTTTGTTTTATAAAACCAAACATGATCTCTGGGAGGCCAAGGTGGGTAGATTGCCTGAGCTCACGGGTTTGAGACCAGTCTGAGCCAGAGTGAGACCTTGTCTCTAAAAATTAGCTGGACATTGTGGTGGGCATCTGTAGGCTCAGCTACTCAGGAGGCTGAGGTAAGAGAATCGCTTGAGCCCAAGAGTTTGAGGTTGCTGTGAGCTGTGACACTACAGCACTCTACCAAGAGCAACAAAGTGAGACTCTGTCTCAAAAAAAAAGAAAACCAACATGATCTAGGAAACCCCAGTTCCACATGTAGTAAATGTTTAAAGTGGGCTAGGTCTGTGGGGCTCTGGGGCCCCTGAGGGAACGGGATATGGGGCACCTGGAAAGCGGTCCTTCCAGCCAGACCCATGGGCCCACCCCAAAGGGAGCAGCCCATTCTGGCCTTGCCCAGAAGGAAGATTCATTCCAGTCTGTCCAGTCAGTAAGTTTCACATGCCTTGCACACACTCTGCAGGTGGTAAACTAGTGTTTTGAGCCCTGAATTCTCTGTAGCCTGGCAAATAGTCCACGTTCCACTAAGCCTCCAGGAGTACAGGCTGAGGGTGCAGGCTGTGCTATGAGGCTGGAGCCCCTGGGTGCTGGTGGTTTCTCTCCCAGGCCCCCCTCTCTGACCACATGCCTGCAGTAGGCCCCCCTCTCTGACCGCATGTCTGCACCTGTGTGTCTTTTAAGCACTTGTACTGTGTAGCTCTTGTAAGATTTTACAGAAGATGTTACAGATGAAGACTCCATCAGGAATGAACCAATATATAAAAAATAAGATGGAGGCTCAATCTGCTACAGAGTAGCTGCAAATTAAAATTAAAACACATAAAGAAACAGCTCACTCTGGACGAGCATCCGCAAAGACAGTGAAAGGCAGATTGGGACTCTCAAAAAAAATAAGATAATAGAAACTGATAAAGAGTTGTAAAACAGTTAAACACAATTAAGAACTTAAAATGGGAGAGAAGAGCAAAGTGCCTACTTTGAAAAGCAGATTTGAAAAGGATCGAGTGAAATTAAGAGAGATGAGAAATATAGCCATCAAAATTAAAAACTCAGCAGAGGCACAGGGTGGTGGATGAGAGACAGTTGAGCGAGCAGAGGCAATTTCCTGGATAAATTACAGAAGGCTAAACAGACGGAAAATTGGAAAGAGTGATTTACGGTGGTTGCCATAATATCTAACACTTCTGTGAGTGCTTCTGGGTGCCAGGCCCTGTTCCAAAGCTTAACAACCTTTTGAGGGAAGAACTGTTATATTTTTGCAGATGTGGAAGCTGCAGCAGTGGGTTTAGGGTCACTCGGGAAAGCAGGCTGGAAGCCCAGGCCGCCCAGGAGAGGCTGAACCAGACCAGAAGGCTCATGCTTTGGGCAGTGTAATAGGAGGTATTTCTGAATAGAATGTGGAAAAATGTTGAGATTATTTCTAAGTTGGGCACAACCTGTCATCCTAGTACTCTGAGAGGCCGAGGTCGGAGGATCCCTTGAGTTCAGAGTTTGAGACTAGCCTGAGTAAGAGTAGATGCTGTTTCTTTCTCATTTTTTCCTTCCTTCCTGTTTTTGGTTTTTTTTTGGCAGTCTTACTCTGTCCGCTCTGGGTAGAGTGTCATGGGGCCATCGTAGCTCACAGCAACCTCAAACTCTTAGGATTAAATGATCCTCTTGCTTCATTCTCCTATGTCGCTGGGACTACAAGCACAGGCCACCATGCCCAGTTAGTTTTTCTATTTTTTTAGTGGAAATGGGGGTCTTGCTCTTCCTCAGATGGTATTAAACTCCTGAGCTCAAGCAGTCCACCTGCCTTGGTCTCCCAGAGTACTGAGACTACAAGCACGCCCACTCCATCTCTTCTAAAAATAGAAAAAATTAACGAGGCATTGTGGTGGATACCTGTAGTCCCGGCTACTTGGGAGGTGGAGGCATGTGGATCCCTCGAACCTATGAGTGTGTGGTGGCTGTGAACTAGGCTGACAGCTTAGAACTCTAGCCTGGGCAACAGAATGGTGAGACTGCCTCAATAAATAAATTAATAAATACATTATTTTTAGAAAAGAGGTGAGGTTGTGACTCACATATACATTCGAACATGAACACATGTTGAAAAATTCATTTCACTTGTGTGACTTGAGGGAACCGGGAAGATGCTCCAGTTAGTTCAATGGAAAATTCAACCCCATACAAATTTATGTGGAGTAAAGGCAGTGTGGGATGAACCCCAAATAGACACAAAGCTTGTTCACCTGCACTCGGCAGGAAATCATTACCAATTAAGTCACTAACAGAAAACTCAGAATTTACATATCCATCAGTTGCCTGCAATCTACAAACAGCTAAAAATATTAACAGCTTGGACAGCAGGGTACAAAAGTAGCTAGCTCAGATATACGTGCCATAGAGGCTGTGTCGTTTTCCTAATGCTTTTTTCTATAGAAGCTCTATATCAAAAGAACAGCTAAGAATTTAATGATATTGATGAAAAACATAAATCTTCTGATTCAGGTGATACAGCTCTAAGGAAAGAGACGTAATAGAGCCCAAGACATACTGTGCAAAAACGTTGTAGGATGCCTGAAGCCAAGAAAGATCTTAGAAACAATGAAAGAAGAAAGATAGTTTGGTAACAAAGGGATGGCAACTATTGGACATGTAATGATTGCAGAGGTTCTAAAGGCAGCCAACAGAAGCCAGAAAAAAAATAAAATAATACCTTTTAAGTATTGAAAGAAAATAATTGTCAACTTGGAATTTACATAGGAATCAAATTAAGACATTTTGTCCAGCACCATTTATTAAATAGGGAATCTTTTCCCCATTCAATGTTTTTAATTGGTTTGTCAAATATAAGGTAACGGTAGGTAGCTGGATTGATCTGTTGGCTTTCTATTCTGTTCCGTACATCCACCTCTCTGTCTTTGTGCCAATACCGTGCTGTTTTAAGCACTATTGATTTATAGTATAGTCTGAGGTCTGGTAGGGTGATTCCTCCTGCTTTGTTTTTATTCCTGAGTAATGTCTTAGCTATTCGAGGTCTTTTCTGGTTCCATATAAAGTGAAGTATTAATTTCTCA
>CAUYQV010015823.1:0-11323 GCA_963574575.1 Galagoides demidoff | reverse complement strand
TAAAATTTCATTCCTTTATAAATCAATTAAATATCCAAAAGTGTCCTTTTATAACGCAAAATATTCCTGGATGTTGAAAACCTTAAATCCTTTCCATCTGGCATCCCTCTGGCGGGAATTAGCTGGTCACGGTTGCTGTCTCTCTTGATTCTTTACTGGTGACATCGTGCATATAGACAGATCCAGAGAGTTCTCTGATTGGGCTGAAGGATTCTGGCTGACAAGTGAGAGGGGGCCCTTTATAGAAGGAACCACCAGCACTGTGAGGAAGGACCTAGTAACTCCGCTGTCTTGTGATCTTGGGCTGCCAGCCCCTGCTCCTAATGGGATGGGAATTCCTAACTTTGTCCCATGGGTTTCTTTTTCTTTTTCGTTTTTTTTTTTTTGTTGTTGTTGTTGTTGTTTTTTGAGACAGAGTCTCACTCTGTTGCCCAGGCTAGAGTGACTTGGCATCAGCCTTGCTCACAGCAACCTCAAATTTCTGGGCTCAAGTGACCCTCTTGCCTCAGCCCCTACTACAGGTGCCTACCACAACACCAGAATAATTTTTCTATTTTTAGTAGCAACTGGGTCTTGCTTTTGCTCAGACTGGTGTCCCATGGGTTTCTGCAAGCTGAGCAGGCACTGAGATGAGGAAAGAAAAAAGACAAGGATAGGTGAGAGCAAGAAAGGAAACAGAAGAAGGGAGAGAGTTGTAAGGAGAGAACAGAGGAAGGAAAAGGATAGGGTGGAGATCAAAAAAAATAGAACGTATTCAGGGCACAAGGCCTCTAGTAATAGTATTATCATTATCTTGCCTGAACAGATGTGCAAGGCCTCCTATCTGCTCATTACCCAACATGAAAATGGAACACGTTTCTAACAGCCTCATCAGAAATCTTGGCAGATGCTGTCAGAAAGTGTGTGCTATTCCTGAGATGTGATTTTTCAATGGCATGTACTATACTTTTTGATTAGTGGTAGGAGAAAGAGGCAAAGAGAGTTGATTGTGCTTTCTTTTTGTTTTGTTTTAATCTTGATATTTTTCTCTCTAAGGAGACTTTGCCTTAGGCCACCTTGAGCCCCTTGGAACAGCCATGTCAGCACGACCAGGGGTCTAGGGTTGGCTAGTAGTCTGGGGCCACAATAAAGCCCTCTGCCAAGGCCCTATTTCTTTGAAACAGGCCCCCAGGACTCTCCCCTCCCCTCACCCCAGCGTTATTCATAACTTCCATAACCCTTCTCTTCCACTTCTGCCCTGATCTCCGTGTTCCTGTCTTGCATTGAGACATCTGAAATACATGGTTCAAGGAAAGAGCATGTTTGTTCCCAGCTGAACAAGGCTCCAGGAGACCAGCATTGCCAGAGACAGGAGTGGGCACTGTTCATCTCTGAACTAAAGCCATGCAGTGTGCACGTTCCCCATGGCAAACACCACCTTTCCCTGGGAAGGCAGCCAAGGCGTGGAGCCCCGTAGGAAAATCCCCCATGAGAGGCCCTTCCTGAGTCCTACAGAAAATGGTTCTTTTCATAGCCTCTGAGTCCCCTTCCTTTCTAGCCGTGAATGCCCGCATCACATCCCCCTTCCTGGCCTTCTGCATGAACCAGCACCCCCAGCCAGTTGCCTGCCAGCTTCTATACCCTTCCTTTTCCCTTCCACAGGGGATGGGCTTCCCCAGACCTCAGAGAGCGCTTCCTTCCCCCAGCTCTGCTACAGACTCTCCCTCCATCCAGCACTCTGAGCCTCTCACATCAAACAATCCCATGCCATGACCTAACATCTCCAGAGGCTCCTCTTGGGTTGAACAGAAATGATTTGTTGACTTTGCCAGATTAGCAAGGGGAACAAATTCCATAGATGCCTTTGCCCCTAAGTCTCAAAGTTCAGACCTCTAGCCTGATAGCAGGAGCAAGGTGCTGGAGGCAGCCCAAGTCCCAGAAAAGAATAACAACAATGGCTCTGTCTGGAGCAATGACCAGCCGGCAGGCAACTATCTAAGACCTAAGACCAGCACTTGGGTGTTTAAATTTATTCCTCACAACAATGTTCCGCAGTAGGTACTATCACCAGCCCTATTTTTTTCTTTCTTTCTTTCTTTTTTTGCAGTTTTTGGCCAGGGCTGGGTTTGAACCCGCCATCTCCGGCATATGGGGCCAGTGCCCTACTCCTTTGAGCCACAGGTGCTGCCCTCACCAGCCCTATTTTATAGGACATGGAAGCCCATAGATGTTGAGTAACTTACCTAAGGCCCCAAGTGAGTAGGAGGCAAACCTTGACTCTGTCTGGGGGTGGGATATCTGCACCCACTCATCCACCTTTCCTGCCATGCCCTGGGTGCTGCAGGACAACCTGGATTCCAGCCCAGCTCTGCTACTCCTTAGGTGGGTTACTTCAGGTCAGCTACCCTCATTTCTTGAGTCATTGTTTCCTTTTTTTTTTTTTTTTTTTTTTGCACTTTTTGGCCAGGGCTGGGTTTGAACCTGCCACTCCAGCATATGGGCCCGTGCTCTACTCCTTTGAGCCACAGGCGCTGCCCTAGTCTTTGTTTCCTAATCAGAAAAAATTACAGGTTTTGAGGTGATTTCTTATAGCCTTTTCCATAGGGTGATGCTGTGATTTTCCCCCTAATTATAAAAGTACTCAGAAAGATCTCCAAACTTTCTGGACTCAGGGCCAGCCCCAGGCAAAAGAAGGAGGCAAAAGTGATCATTGATGACCCCTAAAGACTCATCTGTGCAACTTTTCCATGGCCAGATCAAGCCTTTAGGGCAAATCCCTAATGCCCTTCGGGGCTCTGGGGCAGAGTCCCAGGGAGGATGCTAAGAAGGCTTGTCCATAATCTAATGACTCAGAGGGCACACACACCCAGTGCATTAGTCAGGGTGAGTAAAATTGAGCTTCTTATTAAAAATAAAGTTGTCCTTTGAATGTGTCCTAATTTGTAATAGGGGCAAATGCACTGTTCAGTGCCAGTCAAAGGTGACTCCATTCTGACTGTCTTGGGCAAGAGGAAAATGATCCTTCATGCTTTGATATGAGATGGAGTCATAATGCTGTTTTAGGTATCAGGGGGCATAGGGTCAGAGACCACAGCGTCATACTCCCTTGCCAGGAAACCTTCGGGGACTGCCCATGGCCTTCTGGAGAAAGTCCACATTCTTTAGCTTGGCTTCAAGGAGCTCCATGAGCATCTTCTCCCTGTCCCACCTTGAACTCTGGCTTCCTTAGTAACTCAAAAATAGGCCCCTGGCAGGGCACCATGGCTCTTGCCTGTAATCCTTTGGGAGGCTGAGGTATGAGGATCCCTTGAGCTCAGTAGTTTTAAGATCAGCCTGAGGAAGAGCAGGCTCCGTACCTGTGGCTCAAGTGGCTAACGTGCCAGCCACATACACCTAAGGTGGTGGGTTCGAATCCAGCCCAGGCCCGCCAAACAACAATGACGGCTGCAACCAAAAAATAGCCGGGCCTTGTGGCGGGCGCCTGTGGTCCCAGCTACTTGGGAGGCAGAGGCAGGAGACTCGCTTGAGCTCAGGTGTTGGAGGTTGCTGTGAGCTGTGATGCCACGACATTCTACTCGGGGATAGCTTGAGGCTCTGTCTCAAAAAAATAAAAATAAAAATAGAAAAATTAGCCTGGCATTGTTATGGGCACCTGTAGTCCCAGCTAGTTGGGAGGCTGAGGCAGGAGGATCACTTGAACACAGGAGTTTGAGGTTGCTGTGAGCAACTGTCTTACAAAAAAAAAAAAGGTAGCCATCCCCAAATCCACCCCCTTGCAATTCTGACTGAGCTGGCAGCATCTCAAGCATTTCTCCCTCACCACTGGGGGAAAGTTTATATCATCATATGTGCTTGATTCTAAGATGTATGCTTTTATCCATTTTAACATCTTCATTTAACAATGATGTTACAATCAACGGCATGTCATTGTCTTTAACAGTACTTCTTTCTTTAGTAGCTTGCAAAGTACCGGTACATCTCAGATTTGATGAAAAACAGGGGGTAGCATTATCCAAATACGAGCTCTGGAAGCTCGGTCAGAGGCTGGGAACCCATGTGCTCCTTCTCTGAGTCTTTTTCTCCTAATCAGTACTGGGCCCTGGTGGTAGAAAGGGGAGATCTCTGGGGGCCTGTGTAGTCCCCTGGTTGTAACCCTGAGCACTGTTGAGCGTTTAATGACCAGCTCAGCTTGAGTAGAAGGTAGCTGGAAACAACCGGCCTGTCTGCCCTGGTGCTTACCTGCTGGGCAGCCCTTAGCCCTGGTTACCGTCACTTGCTGGCTCCCAACTCTTCACTCATCTGCCCTCATTCCTATTTCATGAATAGTTGACAACAACTCAAGGAATTTAGCCTGCACCCAGTCCCAGTGGACAATTCAAATATGGTATCTCAGCCTCCTTTACCATGAGTGGGATTACGGGTATGCCTGTTTATTAGTTTCCTTTCCCCACTATAACAAATTATTACAGCTCTAGCCCAAAAGAAGGCAGATGTTTTTTCTTACAGTTGTGTGGGTCAGAAATCTATTATGGGACTCACTCGCTAAAATTAAAGTGTCCGCAGGTCTGTGTTCCTTTCTGGAGGCTCTGGGAGGGGCAAGTGGGTTTCCCGGGTCTTTCTGGTGTTGGCAGATTTTAGTTTCTCACAGCTGCAGGACTGAAGTTCCTGTTTCCTTACCAGCTGTCAGCTGGGGGCCTCTATTAGCTCCTAGTGGCTCTCTCTGGTTTTGTTTTTGGTTTGTTGTTGTTGTTGTTTTGAGACACAGAGTCTCATTTTGTCACCATGGATAGACTACTGTGGCATCATAGTTCACAGCAACCTCAAATTCTTGGGCTCCAGCATTCATCTTGTCTCAGCCTTACGAGTAGCAGGAACTATAGGCACCTGCCACCACGCCTGGCTAGTTTTTATTAATTTTTATTTATTTTATTTTATTATTTTTTTTTTTTGAAAGAGTCTCACTTTGTCACCCCGGTAAATAGCTGTGGCATAACAGCTCAAAGCAACCTCAAACTCTTCAGTTTAAGCGGTTCTCTTGCCTCAGCCTCCCAAATAGCTGGGACTACAGAACTCCCAGCTATTTTGTTGTTGTTGTTGTTGTCATTGTTGTTTAGCAGGCAGGCCCAGGCCAGGCTCTAACCCGCCAGCCCTGGTGCATGTAGCTGGCGCCCTAACCACTGAGCTACAGGCACCAAGCCTAACTTTTTTTATTTTTAGCAGAGATGGTGTCTTGTTCTTGCTCAGGTTGGTCTCAAATTCCCGAGCTCAAGCAATCCACCCGCCTTGGTCTCCCAGAATGCTAGAATTATAGGTGTGAGGCACCGCACCCAGCCCTCTCTGGTTTTTACACATAGCCCTCTATATCTTAGAACCAATAACAAGACCTTCTCAAGATGCCATTTCCCTTACCAGCTGAGCTGATGTGATTGGATTGGGCACACCAGATAATGCAGGAGAGCCTCCCAGTCTCAAGGATCATATCTTTGATCACATCTGCAAAGTCCCTTAGTCACAGTTTCGGAACACTGCACTGTGAACACCTTTGAAGGCATTATTCTGTTCTGTGTCACTACTACAGTATGCGACCCATTCTGGCCAATGAAACGTAAAGGGGAATGTGCTGGACTTTGGGGGAAAGGATTTTGCTCCCTGATTAAAAAGACAGACTTTGAGGAGGTTTGCCACCTGCTATCCTCTCTGATTGTGGGGGTGTGAGCTGCGGCAGCTCTCTAATGACCATGAGGCCTCAAGGCCAAGGATAAAGGGAAACACACCAACAATAGCAGTAAGGGTGTCAGAGAGAAAAAATAGAAAGAGCTTGGCCTTTTTATGACAATGTGTAGCCACGGAACCCTAGAACCCCTACATCTGAGTTCCTGTGAGATACTTCAGCATCTTTATTACTTACTCATATATTTTGTTACTTGCAGCTGAACTCATCCTACCTGAAAGTCAACCCCTTCATTATTGGTCCATTTCAATTATGCTTTCATTTGCTACTTGGTAATTTGTTTGTCCTACCTAGTAGCTCTGTCCTCTCAGAGTACTGAAATACACCTCCTCCCAAACTTTTGCCTATTTAACCAAGGTCCTGACCTTCTGCCTAGTTCTTGCTGACTCCCTCTTTAGGGTCTATGTAGGAAAGGCCTCTATATTTCCAGTTATGGCTGGGAACTAGTCTTGGATAGACAGCCCTGCCTAGCCCCCGACACTGCCTACAGGGTGTATCTCCTGGTGGATGTAATTGTCTGAATTATGCCTGGACTTGCAGCCCTTCAAATATGGTTACCCGGACTGTTGTCTGCCTCAGAGCCGCTCAGTGTCCTCCGCCCTGTCCCACCTGCTCTCAGTGTTTCCCTTCCTGTTCATCTACATTTCCGGGGTCACATCATACTGCATCGTGTCCATTGTGGTGTCCTAGTGGTGTACCTTAATATCCAGCTGTACTAGACCACTGGCCATTGTCTGATCAGCTCTTTCACTCTTGTGATTCTGCACCATTTCTCCTGCTGCTCCCCCAAAGAGTAAGGCTCTTTCTACACTCTTACGTCTTTGCCATTAAGTCCTAGTGGCAATCTCATGAGGAGGTCCTTTTTTCCCATTTTGTAAACAATTAAGAAACTTTAGGTGATTTATTTAAGGTGATATGGCTAGGGAGTGGCAGGCTGGGATGCTAATACAAATCACTCTGACTTCAGGCTCATGTCCTTTTCCGTTCTTATTTGGCATTTTGGAGATGGTGCCCAACCCATGACTTGAAAGGCTTGCTTCCCTCAAGGCATTCTAAGCAGCATGAGGGCAGGTATTTGCTTTACTGGCCGCTAGAGTCGTGATGTGCTTGTAAATGGTTAATGACTAACTCTTTGAGGGGATGGGGAGATCCTAGTTTATAGGTTTCTGAGTCCCATGGAGTAAATGCTTCCATCTGGCTGATTTCAAGCTACCAGTATGATAGCCCCAGACAAGGAATTGGGGACAGAAGCCCAGTAGCACATCATTATATGGTATTTCCACCGTGAGGATGTAATCTTTGTGAACAGCCTCAAGAGTACCAAAATAGTATAATGAAATGTAGTGAAATAATTAGGAAGTGAACTGGGGTATTGATTACCTTTGTTTTAAATCTTAATTCATTCAATTGTGATTTTATGTAATTTAATCCTTAATAATTGTTATATTTAACATTCGACTTGCAAATTTCCTACAAATTTAGAAAGGAGCCTCACAAACTGGTTTGAACCTGCTCTAGCACACCACGGCTAGAGTCTATTATAATGCTTTGTTTTTAATAGGCGTGGACTGGTGGTAAGGATGCTAATAAAAAGAACATGAATATCCACTTAGGAGCTTTGAATGCAGCTGGTAACCCAGATTTCAGTATTCTTTCCTATGTCTGAGACTTTCTTAATTCTGTCCCTCATACTTCACAGAAGGCCAAACAAATAAAAATAGTTGAGGGTGGAGACCAAAGAATAGCCAAGGCTCCAACTAAGGGCTGTTGAATACTGAACTCTGCCCTGGGTCAGGGTGGGGCCCAGTGACTGCTTAGCGTTCAAAACTGTCCTCTGCAGCTGGGCTGGAGCAAACCTCTGAGCTATAACTGTCTTTTCTCCTCGCCTCTTCCTGACCATGCCCACAGTAAGAGAAGTCCTGAAGAAAAAGCACCAGTCATGTCATTATTCTGTTACATTCCAGAAAGGACAGCCTCCCAGGAATGGGGAGCTTAGAAAGAAGTATTATAAAAACTAAATCGTAGCACAGCCTCCAAGGGCACACACACACAAAAAAGTCCTGCACTTTAGCTATAGTTAAACTTTTGTTATGGATGCCCTGCTGATCTTAGTGGAAACAGGAGCGGGCAGGCCCAGCTTAGAAAAAGAGGGACAGCTGGTGAATCAGCTGTGTTGCGTTACAGTCAGCACCAGGCCTGTTGCCGCAGCCGGTCAGGGATTGTTCCATATAAGGACTTGGACTTGGGACAGGCGGTCCCGGGATGTGCTTCAGAGCTCCCCTAAAATTGCATCTTGGGATTAGGTCATTGTTACCAGCAAAAGGGAGACCCTGGAAAGGTTGGTCAGCGTGAAATCATGACTGGTCATGGCCTGGGGAGGAAAGGATGAAGAAGCAGTGTGCACCCCCTTTGCCGCCAAGCTGTGCTCCGGAACGCAGGGCAGAGCCTGAGAAAGCTGTGGGAGTGAGTCTCAGCAGTGATTGCTTGGGCAGACACAGCAGAGGACCAGCCCCTCTCCGCGCATTCCATCCTGCCTCACTCAGGCCTGGGGCTGAGGGGGCATTTTCCCTGTAGACTTGCACAAGTGTAATAGAGGTCAAAGGGACCCCCGTTCAACCACAGGAGGCAGTTTCTCTAACTATTGGTGAAGGTGGCTATTATGTAGCTGAAGACTTAGGAACTCTACTTACTAATCAAGTGGGGGACAGTCCAGGCTCTGAGTTATTCTGAGAGCAAAGTGGGTTCACCCAAGTAGAATGAAGCTGATTAACCTCCGTCCCCTCCTATGGGTTCAGGCAGGGTGACACTGCCAGGGCTGTGGGAATCCAGGGGAGAAGGAAAGGAAAAAGGGATGGGGGAGTGATCTGGGAAAGTAGCTTTTAATAGATGGCTGATAAGCCAGATCTAATTTGTAAAGATTAAATAATTTTGTGGTTGTTGTTATTTCAGCAATTTGATTGCTTTAACCTTTTTTTTTTTTTTTAAAAAAAAGGTCCAGCTTAAATCATTTCAGGACACTTCTCTGTACCTCTTGATTTGGTTCAAAAGACCAGAACTATGGACTAGTCTCTTGCAGTAAGAATGAACTACTCAATATGCAAAACACAGACAAATCTCACAAACATAATATGGAGCGAAGGAAGCCAGACAAAAAGAGCACTGTGAAATCCCATTTATGTCAAGCTCAAAAACAGGCAAAACCGATCTGTGATGTTAGAAGTCAGGATACTGCTTCCTTTGTTGGCATTTGTGGCTGGGAGGGGCTGGAGGACTCCAGGGTGCCATAATGTACTAATTCTTTGTCTGGGTGCTGCTTACACAGATGTGGACACATTGAGCTGCCCATCTATCATTTGTGTACATCTCTGTGTAGATGCTATATTTCAATCAAAAGTCTCTTTAAAAAAAAGAGAGAACCAAAAAGGAAGAAAGAATCAGAATGTAACCTTGTGAAATTAGTGGCCATAGGAAGAGTGAATTCCTGTGTGCCAACCCAAACTAAGCCTCTGAGGGTCGCTGGGGCAGAATAGCAATACCGCAGGGCTAAGAGTCAGAAAACCTGATTCCAGCCTGCTTCTGTTATTCACCGGTGGAAGAGAGTTAGAAATTTAGCTTCCCTGAACACCTAACAGCCAGTTACGAGTAAATAAAAGGCTTCAGGAAAATCTAAAGTTGTCTTCCAATCCATGCCTTGCCAGGAAAGGTTAAGGATCCCACTTGAAGACCAAGCACCAGGAGACTCAGATAAGTAGTAATAATCTCCTGTGTTTGTATAATGTGTCCTGCACCCAAAGCGCTTTCATAATCGTGATATGTACTGTTTGATCCTTCACAGTAAAAAGATGAAAAATGCAGGCTCTGGGTTTAACTGCCTGGGTTGGGATACTAGCCCCATCTGGTACTAGCTGCTTGACCCTGAGCTCTGCACCTCTGTGCCCCAGTTCCCTCATCTGCAAAACAGGGATGAGGGAGGTTTAAATGAATTAACAGAAGAGCACTTACAACAGTGTCTGCCACATGATGAGCATTTGTTAAACGTTGGTTACAACATGAGCAAAAAGCCCGATAGAGTTTACATTTTACAGTTGTGGAAACTGAGGCTCAAAGCCTATTAATGAGGCTAATTCACAGCAGATCCAAAACTGAAAGCCAGGCCTGCCACTGGGCTGGAACTCCCAAGGCTGCAGTGACTTACTGCCCGTTTTTATATAATAATAACATTAACAACAATACCTCTTGCTAGGCTGGGCACAGTGGCTCATGCCTATAATCCTAGCACTCTGGAAGGGTAAGGTAAAAGGATCACTTCAGCTCAGGAGTTTGAGACCAGCCTGAACAAGAGCAAAAGCCTGTCTCTTGAAAATAGAAAAATTAGCTGGGCATTGTGGGGGGTGCAGTAGTAGTTCTAACTGCTCAGGAGGCTGATGCAGGAGGATCACTAGAACCCAGGAGTTTGAGATTTCTGTAAGCTAAGCTGATGCCAGGGCACTTTAGCCTGGGCAACAGAGTAAGACTCTGTCTAAAAAACAAACAAAGAAACCCTAACAATACCTTTTGCTAAGCACTAAGTACCAGGCGCTATGTTAAGTGATTTATATACAACAGGGGTCCTCAAACTTTTTTTTTTTTTTTTTGAAACGGAGCCTCAAGCTATCCCCCTGGGTAGAGTGCCATGGCATCACGCCTCATAGCAACCTCCAACTCCTGGGCTCAAGCGAGTCTCCTGCCTCCGCCTCCCAAGTAGCTGGGACCACAGGCGCCCGCCACAACACCCAGCCAATTATTTTTTGGTTGCAGCCATCATTGTTGTTTGGCGGGCCCAGGCTGGGGATTCGAACCCACCACCTTAGGTGTACGTGGCTGGCACCTTAGCCGATTGAGCCACAGGCGCCAAGCCTTCACCCTCATTTTTTAAATTTTTATTTTCCTTTGAGCCAGGCTAGAGTGCAGTGGCATCGTCATAGCTAGGTGGAACTTCAAACTCAAGTGATCCTTCTGCCTCAGGCTCCCAAGTAGCTGGGACTATAGGTACCTGTTACCACACCAAGTTAATTTTTCTATTTTTAGTAGAGACAGGCATCTCAATCTTGCTCAGACCAGTCTCAAACTCTGACCTCAAGCAATCCTCCCATCTTGGCCTCCCAGAGCTAGGATTACAGGTTTTAGCCACCACCATACCTGCTCTTATTACTTCCATTTTAAAGGGGGACAAATTATGACCTGAAAATCTGGACAGGCAAAGCTGAATCACCATGCCAGTGATGGGGGAGCAGGATTTTGAATGCAGGTTTCTGTAGCTCCAGCACCTGCGTTTTCAACCACTCATGTTCCACAATATCTGGAAAGAAACAGATGACCGGCTCGGCGACTGTGGCTCAATCGGCTAAGGTGCCAGCCACGTACACCTAAGGTGGCGGGTTCGAATCCCCAGCCCGGGCCCGCCAAACAACAATGATGGCTGTAACCAAAAAGTGGCCGGGCGTTGTGGCGGGCGCCTGTGGTCCCAGCTACTTGGGAGGCGGAGGCAGGAGACTCGCTTGAGCCCAGGAGTTGGAGGTTGCTATGAGCTGTGATGCCATGGCACTCTACCCAGGGGGATAGCTTGAGGCTCCG
>CAUYQV010015822.1:0-23640 GCA_963574575.1 Galagoides demidoff | reverse complement strand
ATAATATATATATTTTTAATTTCAACATAAGTACAATTTACAAATATAATAAATTAAAAAAAAATTACGTATAGGGTGGCGCCTGTGGCTCAAAGGAGTAGCGTGCCAGCCCCATATGCCAAAGGTGGTGGGTTCAAACCCAGCCCTGGCCAAAAAAAAAAAATTATGTATAGTATTATTTTTTTATTTGTCATATTTCTCATTTGAGTGAATTTTTTTTTTTTGGTAGATTGCTATCATTGTTTAAAAGGTCATGAAATTTTTCACAATAATTTGTTAAATTATAATTCACACATAAAATGGTTTTCAAAGTCTCAACACTTAATTGTGATTTTTCTGATGTCCACACTTTATTTACCATCAAAAAAAAACGTTCAATCACAGCATTAGTTCCTGCTAAGGACAGTGCATATCCCACAGTTTTTAGTGCATTATTGTATGGAACATGGTTTGTTTCAAAATGATGAAATATTTCTAAACATTTGTTCTCTATTGTTATTTTTGCTGATGCCCAAGAGTTAACCTTTTCCTTATCAGTATATTTTTTTAATAATGATACCTTGTAAGTCGTAAGTGTCACTTTCAAGGCCAGTGCTAGACTTTTTGCCGCCACTATAAAATATAAATAATACGAATACTGTCTGTTAAATTCATGAAATAAATAAATTACTTACCTAAATTATCTGAATAGCTGATTTGTTGACATCACTTGTTTAACTAGCACTAGCACACAGTATGATGTGTATCATCTGAGAGGCAGTTACAAAATGTTTTTGTCATTGCCAATGCCCAAAAATGCCATTGTTCATTAAGTCCAAACAATGGTGGTCGAATCTAACAACTGATCAACAATGTGAACTTTGATACGCAGTTCTCGATAATCAGTTCCTAACAATTATTTGTTATTATTAAAGTTTAACATTATAAAATTAACAAAAATAATATAAAACTCATATCATGGCGAAATAGCCACTTGACAGCCGAAAACCGTATATTCCCTTCCCATTCTCCCACCATTCCCCAGCTTGTCATGCATTCTTTCCAAAAATCAGGACTTTTTTAAAACACTGCAGGATGCAAGACTAATTGTTAAAAAGCAGGACTGTCCTGCCAAAAGCGGGACGTCTGGTCACCTTAAAATGAAATATCTCACCCCAATTAAGATAACTTTTATCAAAAAGACAGCATAACAGGTGCTGGCGAGGATGCACAGAAAGAAGAACACTCATACGCTGTCAGTAGGAATGTGAATTATTATAGCACAGTCACTATGGAGGTAAGGAGATTCCTGAAAAAACTAAAAGTGGAATTACCATATTATCCAGCAGTTCCACTGCTGGCTATATAATCAAAAGAAGGAAATCAGTACATCAAGATATCTGCACGCCCATGTTTACTGCAGCACTATTCACAATAACCAAAATATGGCATTACCGTAAGTAACTATCAACAGATAAATGGATAAAGAAAATGTGGTACATATACACAATGGAATATTATTTAGCCCTAAAAAAGAATGCAATCTTGTCATTTGAGAAAACATGGATGAGCCTGGAAGACGTTATGTTAAGTGAAATAAGCCATTCACAGAAAGACAAATCTCACATGTTCTCATTCACATGTGGGACATTAAAAAGCTAAACTCATTATATGTACACCATGGAATACTACGCAGCCATTAAGAAGGATGGAGACTTTACGTCCTTCATGTTCACATGGATGGAACTGGAGAATATTCTTCTGAGCAAAACATTTATCTTATCAGCCTCATGCCCGCCACCCTGACTGAGCCACCGACATGCTCCCTTAATATATTTCCCAGTGGTCTACGGCTTGATTTCCTCACTTCTACTTCTGCCCCAGTGAGTCCATTCTATGCACGATCAGCAGAGCGCTCCTGTTAGAACCTCAGTTAAAGGCTGGGCCTTTCTCTCTCAATAGCCTCAAGATAAGAGGCCTTTCAATCATGTCCTTACGTGACTGGTCTCTCGTCCTTGCTCTCTCTGACTTCATCTCCAGCCCTTCTGCTTTCCCTCCCTCAAACCAGGCATGTTTCAAACAACTCTGGGACTTAATCTTTGTTCTCCATCGACTTGGGCTGTTTTTCTTCACACAGACACACAGCTAGCCCCACACATCTGTTAGATATTTCATAAAAATCACTTTATCAGTGACATCTTCCCTGGCAACACTAAAATTTCAGATTAAGACTAAGTGTTTATAATCTCTATTTCTGGGCTAGTGGTTATTAATACCTTATATATAATTTACATTGTTAAAATTAACCACCTTCTTCACTGGGGTGTAAGTTCCATCATGACTAACTTTGGGTTTATTTTTCTTATTTTTTTTTTCATCACTATTATCTCCCTTTCTCTGTTTTCTCCTCTTTCTCTCTGCTATATTTCAGGGTCTGCAAAATTGTGGGCCCTCTAATTCATTTGTTGAATAGAGGCATGCACAAGCGTGTGAATGAATAAAAAAGATATAAACAAAAACCTACTTTAAATCTCCATTTAAAAGGTTTCAGGCAAGAAAAATCTCTGAGTATAAAGCACTTACAATTATGAGAGCTTTAATAATTTTTACTCTCTTTGGGGGGGGGTGGGGTTGTCTGGTGCATGCAGAGCCCGGGCTGAGCTGCTTTTCCACCTTCTGCTTTTCAGAATTCCCTCTCTGGGCTTCTACCTGCAACATTCCCATTCCTGTTATTTGAGCCAGAAAGACTGAGATTTATCTGCACTGCTTCCTGCACCTTCCCTGCCCTTGGTACACAATTAAAAGAGCAAAAAGAGAGAGAAAGGACTCCCCTCACACTCTCTTGCTCATAGTGACCTGTATTCCAGGTCCTTTGTCCAGAAAGACAAGAGTCTTCTCGGAGCTTTCGTGGCCCATGCAATCTTGCTGAGGACTCATCCTCAGGTCAATGTCAAGGTATCAAATAGAAAAGAAGGAAAAAACGACCCTGCGCTCTCACCCCACAGAGAGTCTGGCAATTACTTTTTCTATCTCACCCAACTTTCCAAAGTGCAGTGAGCTTACTCCCTCTCAGCTAATGCTGAATGTTCATGGGACATATTCTTAAATTCAAAGACTCTAAATTATTTTACTATGAATTACTCAGTGAACTTCAATAATTGTATAAAATGTTTTTAAACTCACCACATTTGATTCCAAAGTACTATAAAAGTTCAAGCATTAAAAAAATGAATTTTTACTGAAATAGTCTTATACATGATAACTTGCCCCACATATATTCCAAAAAAGCCAAAATAAAATTGGCACAACTGCCAACTCTAAATCTACAGAGTTCTAGAACTTCCACTTTTCCCTTGGGTGTTATGCTCACCATAAAAGCATTATGTAAAACAAGCCTGAGTTCTCACAGCAATCTGCATATTACATATAAATAAAACATTTTTTTCTCCCATTTTAATAGAAAATGATTGGGATAACAATAATAGATTATTTGCTTCCTTCAATTCAGTGAGTCACCTTGCACATCCCTTGAAGTGATATCCGTCTGCGACATCACTGCTAACAAGCACATACTTTGGAGTCAGACAAAACTGAGTTTGAATCCTGACTTGGCATTTATTAGCTATTAGAGACAAAATTCCTGTTCTGAATGCCAGTTACTCTATTCGGAATGTGGGTATTTTGTAATGGCTAAATCATACAAAATATATGTATTATACTGCACAAACCCACTCCCTGTATATGTAAACACACACATATATTTACCACATATTTGTATATATTTTGCGCATTATATACTTATACTACATTAGGTGTTACCACTAACGGCATTCAACCTTAGGAACTACAATTACCACATATTTAAGATGAGAGAGGACCCTTCATATCTGACTCATTGTGACAACCCTGTTCCGGAGTTCAGGAGTTCAGGTCCTTTGCCGTCTCAACATCACTGCCACTTAGTTTAGCTTTTGTCTTTGCATGAAAGGGGGCGTCTTGGAATTAGAGCTTCCTAGAATCTCTTGATGCTTTAATCCCATCAGTGGGAGGCCTGGAATGAGAAGGTCCCAGACAGGTGGCTTCCATCTCAGTGGCAACTTCTTCTGACTTCTCAGTTTCTTCTCCACCACTTTGGTGACGCAGACCCCAGGGATGACCATACACAGCTTCCTGTAATTCTTGACATTCCGGGTTTCCCAGTTCTTCCAAGTGTTATGTAGTCTCTGCCTATGTTAAATCTCTTCACAAAACAACTAGTGCAATTTTGGATTTGCTGATCTTACCCTGACTCATACACGCACAAAAGACAAAACACTCGTGAAATTTCTATTAGACCAGTGGTTCCCACCTTCCTAATGCTGCAATGTATTTTCATTGTTAAAAAGGGGTCATGACCACAGGTTGAGAACCGCTGTATTAGGCAAGAGTAAAATGTAGGCATCTGCGTGATGCTTTCTTCTCTCCTCCTACCTTCTTTTTTTCTTAGGAAAAACATTCTCATTTCTCATCTGAATTACTGTGCGTTTTATTTTGCATTATCTTTCTGAGACATCACAAAACAACGTGGAATACATAAGATATAAAAGAATTTCAATAAAAAGCATTGTTTCTGCTGTGTTAGCTCTATGACATTTTATTATTATCAACTTATATGTCAGACAGGTGATTTGTCCTTGAGTAAAATGAAGTATTTGTAAACATTTTGGTGTCATTGTTGGTTTTACGGCTTTTTTAAAGCTCTGATGAAAAGGATGGTTCTAAAGGAGAGATGCCAGTGGAAGCACTTGTCAAGAAACTGTCAGTAAAAGGAATGAAACTTTGTCATTCATAAACCAGTGCTGGGGACACATCAGACAGCTGTGGCTGTCTGACAAACCTCTCACAGATCTCCTCAAAAAGGTGTGCTAAATGAAATGAGAAATGAAGCTTATTCTGATTAGATTACCAAAGAGTCTGTAGCAGGTAACCTATAAATGTCAGAATCAGAAAACATGGGTGACAACGGGCCATGCCTTAAAAGGTAATACACAAAGAATATTAATGAGGAAGGATGATGGGAACATGGAATTTGGAGCAAGAACTGGTATCTACAGGGAAAAGCAACTCCAAGTACCAGATTAACCTGCTGCCTTCTGCTGCAAACCAGAGCCACTTTTCCTGGAGGGAGCCAGAAAGGCAGCCCTGGGCTACAGTGGGATGAGCTGATTCCCAGAGAAGCCAAAGACAGGGCATTGGTAATAACATTTCTAATGTTTATTGCCTGGGGAAAGATTTTCAAAGATGGCATGAAGCCAAAAATAAATTGCTTTTAAACGAGTCCCTGGACCTTTGCCCTCAGTGTCTCCTGTTCAGTGCCCTGGGAGATGCCTCTGGTCTCATGCCCCACTTCATGTTGAGACTGGAGCATCAGGATTTCTCTGGGGACTGACACGCCACATCCATCCATTTGCATCCCACTCAGAAATTCTCCTAACCTGTAATAGCAATATCATCTTCAGGACCTAGTCAGCAACTAGTCATGGTTGTTCCTATGCACATTTATTTCTGCCTTGAAATTTATTGCTGAGAAAAACAAAAAAAGTGAATTAAACCATTACAAAAGTGTAGACACTGCTTCTTTCTTTTGTAACATATGATGCAAATATACACATGACATAACACAGGATATGCACTAAACCAAGTCCATACACACACCAGGTATTCCAGGGGTACCTAAGTAAGACTTTTAAAGACTCATTAATTTGAGTCTATTTAATGTTTGAAAATTCATAAATTTTTATACTACAATTTTAAAGTGTGCTTCAAGTCAAACTGGATAAACTAGAAATATAATGTATATTAGTTTGACATAGAACAGAATGTTTTTCATACAGAATTATTTCTTGTTTGTATAATTTTTAATAACCCAAATAAACTATAAGTGAGGATGTAGACTTGTGTCTCCATGGATGTGAAAGTGACTCAGGACTCTTAAGACTATACCAGTTGTCAAAACAAAACAATACAAATAAAAAACCCTGGCATTACCTAATCACTAAGAAAAAATGAAAAAAAAAAAGCTGCCTATAAGAAAGAGCAAAAATTCAACTGGTCTATTGTAGCTTACAAAGAAATGCATCAGCCTTTTCACTTGAGGAACTTATCGCGTCTCTTATTGAAGGTGTGTTTTAGAACCTCCATTACCTTTGCGAAAAATAGAATTTGATTACATAAAGGAAAAAACCCACATTCAAATGCACTGCTTTCCAGGTCATGAAGAAAATCTTCTCTATCAAAACATTGGCTCAGCAGTTGTAGTTCAGCAGCTAGGGTACCAGCCACTCAGAGTGGTGGATTCCAATCCAGCCTAGGCCTGCCAAACAACAATGACAACTACAACCAAAAATAGCAGGATGTTGTGGCAGGTGCCTATAGTCTCAGCTACTTTGGAGGCAGAGGCAAGAGAATCACTGAAGCCCAAGAGTTTGAGGTTGCTGTGAGCTGTGACCCTACAGCACTCTACTGAGGGCGACATAGTGAGACTCTGTCTCAAAAAATGAATAAAATAAATAAGTTTATGTGATCCAAATTGTTAATCAAGAGTGATGGAAAATGCAGATCATTTCAGAAAATATGTTTTATATTTGTTATTTCTTATAAAGTAACCTGAGGTTACACTCTAGCAAAATGAGAGAATAAAGGTAACAAGAGAAACTTAGGTGACTCAGGGAGCATGGGATCCCCAAATAACAGCTTAATAGACTCAGTCGGAGGACAAGATAATATTCTCTGGAAAAACAGGGGGTACAAAGAAAATTGCATAGTATACATCTAAAACCCAAATAAGAGAAATCCCGTTAAAATTAAAAGTAAATTCATTAAACATAAATAATATCACACAAATAGGCAACAGTGAACTCCAGCACAAAGGCTCTATGAGCATCATGACAAAATTATAACACAAACTAAGAAGTGACCATGTTAAGTAGCTTATTGAATGTCATTATGAGATTCAGTTTTATTTACCCCCTAAACCTTTGAGTGGCGTGGCAAATGTGAACACTGCAAGGATTAAATCATTGTATCCACGCGTATACATCTACGTAGCTTCCGTCTAAGGGTGATCAATATTTATGTGTTTTCATTTCAAGAAAAAAGCGTTTATTAATTTTTCTTTTAGAATCAACAATGGACGTATCACAGGCTACTTGACTGAAATTAGAGAATATGAATCACTTGTTGTCATACCAATAAAAATTTACAAGGCCAAGCTCGCAATGAATTGAATATTGTTAAAAAAGATTACATACACGGTTTACAGAGATTGGAGGGAAGAGCGAAATAAGAGAGGCCAAGGGGAACAGAGTCTATCTTTTAAAGTGGGCATTTGCAACTTCTTTTTCTCTTACAGGAATAAGAAATAGAAACAGTAAGTATGAGTTTTTAATTTCTAAAATTCAGTAACTAGTGAACCATAAATTTCAAAGTAAATGAATTAGAGAAGGAGAGGGATGGGAGGAAATACAGTGATATAAATTCACATGTATTACCAGAAAGTGCTTAAAAATTGGAGCATTTTGTAATTAATTAAAAATCTTTGTCTTTTAGGATAGAAACTGTAGTTGGTGTTAATTGGACCTCATGGTCTTTATGAAAGTTCCCTCTGCTATTAAATATTTTAAAAACCACATGTACACATGTGACTTCAGTTGAATTATCAAACATTTGAAAGCAAAAATTTCACGTGCAGGTTGACATAAGACATATCAAAGTCTTAATAATGGGAAGTTTAAAACGTGCATTAGTCCTAGTCTGTAGTTCCACATAGCATTTGTTCATTTCCTATCCTATTCCCTGGTGTGGGTTCTTATAAAACAGGAAATATTTTACATCCGTCTCACAAACTTTAATCCTCAACTCCTAGGAGAACTTTCTCCTTGTCTCTTTCTTAAAGAAGAAGGTGGATGTCATCCAGAAACACTGCATACATTTCCTTCCTCTCACCTCAGAATGCGTCCGCAGATCCTGTGCATTCATTCCCTTCATTCTCCCCTGCCTGGTGGACACGTGTCTGTTCCCTCCAAGGCAAACACCTATGTAAGTGTCCTTAGTCCATCCTGCCACCCTAAACGTACAATTTCCCCTCAGCCCCAACCTTTACCCTCTTGGTCCCCCTTCTGTCCACTAGCTGTTCCCCTGCAGTCTGTCTAAGTTTCTCAGGGGCCCCCTGGGGCCTTGCCTTCTCCCTGTCAAGGCCAAGCTGGCAATGAATTGAGATTCGTACACTCACTGCATATACTTTCTTAAATTTTGAGCTCCCATGATAACCTGTTAAATTCTGACCTGATGTCTGTTGGGCTAGAGAAACTCCCTGCTTGCGTGTTAATAAATACTCTCTCTTTAAACGACCCTCTAAATACCTCATGAAAGTCACATTTCTCAGTTTTGTCCTTGTTTGCTTCCTCAGTTTGAGAGTTTTGACCACCACATCGTGAGTCAGATTTTCTGTTCTTTTGTACACTGTTTCTTCCACTTTGTCCTCCCAATTTTTCGAACTTTGTCGCCAGCAGCAGAGTGTTGTTGAGTTATAGCTCACAACAACCTCAAATTCTTGGGCTTAAGTGATTCTCTTGTCTCAGCCTCCTCCCAAGTAGCTGGGACTATAGGTGCCCTCCCCAGTGCCTGGCTATTCTTTTGTTGTTGTTTTTGTTTTTGTTTGTTTAGTAGGCCCAGGCTGGGTTCAAACCCAGCAGCCCCAGTGTATGTGGCTGACAGTCTACCTACTGAGCTATGGGCACCAAGCCACATTTTTTAAACTTTAAATGAAGCTTGGCACCAGTAGCTCAAGCAGCTAAGGCTCCAGCCACATACACCAGAGCTGGTGGGTTCAAATCTTGCCTGGCCCACTAAAAAAACTATGACAAATACAACCAACAAATAGCTGAGTGTTGTGGTGGGTGCCTGTAGTCCCAGGTACCTAGGAGGCTGAGGCAACTCTTACACTTAAGCCTAAGAGTTGGAGGTTGCTGTGAGCTGTGACATCACAGCACTCTACACAGGACAACAGCTTGAGACTCTGTCTCAAAACAAAACAAAACAAAACAAAAACTTCAAATGATATCACCCTGCATTTTCTCCCACCCTATTTTGTTACTTTTTCTCTTTTGTACGGTTTGTGGTACATCCACAAGGCTTTAGAGTTAGTTGTGATCTATTTTTATGGTTACCATACTGCCTTTGACTTAAAAAACCATACTTTAATTCATCTTACCTCTTACTTAACTCATTACATTTCACCCACAAACCAGTTACTCCTAGTGACTGTTTATTTCTATTCGCTTTTTTCATCAGCTAAATTTAAGAGCTCACGGAACTAATCTCGGCTCCTGGGCCTCCTCCCGCCTTCATCTACCTCACTAACTCCGACTGTGAATGTCCTCACTTTTCCGTGACCTTTTACCCTCTGCCTCCATTTCCAGCTTCTACATTTTTTTTCTTCTACTTTAATCATTCACAAATACTTGTTCGTCACTCAATTCTAGGTCTTAAAGCAATCTCTACTAAGTTAGGATATATTTCAACAGCTCAGACTGCAATCTGACAGGGCTTGGATATAAGTCATGAAGTCCATAATTTAGGACAGATGCAAAGTCTGAAAGTCAGCCTGTATTTACAGGCTCCATTTTGCACTAACATATTTCCTTTTTCCTACTAAGCCAACCCCGTCCAAGCCCCTACCAAGGCTGTGACGTTCAGTGCCCTTCGCTCCTGGCACCTGGCTCAATCCCCTGCTTTTGGCTTCTGATTTTGCTAAATATCTCTGCTATCTTCCCCATTTACCTATCAGGAAGAGCACTTTGTTGCTGCGTTTGTGATTCCCCGCTCATGCCTGAAGCACTTCTGTATTCTCAAATATGTAATCTGCTTCTTACCTCTCCATCCTGTGTCAAAAGTCCTGTTCTAGTTGGGTAAATGTCTCTGAAGGGACAGTCTCTCACGGGCTTCTGATTTCACTCGGTAGCATGGGTCCCTGTACAGTCTTGTGCTCACATTATCTGTACCACTTGATTCCAATGGTGCCCCAAGCCATGCCTGATGCTGCATTTTAGATAATATCCCTGCTACTTCCTCTGACACACACTTCTGTATGGGGTCTATTTTCTTTGGCTCCTACCTAACCTCAGTGATCTGTAATCTACAGCAGGTTTCAGATCCGCTCCTCTCCTGCTGCCCCCACCACCCACCTTAGAGCCTCATTAAGAGTACAAATTTAGACAGGATATATCTACCCTCTGACTTTTACAGTATATTAAAATTGAAATATTCAGCATAAAGATAATAAACCAACATACAACTGGTTATTACAAATGGTCAAAGATCCATGGAACAAATTATCTCAAAGATCTCAATAGTATACATACAAATAATTCAGAAATTACTGTATTTTCTTGTTCACAAAGAACCAAAAACAGCAATCTTATTTTAAAATACAGTTAAAAATCACCGCTGAGAGAGAGGGCAGAACTTTGACTTCACTTGTCTATATTATGTGTCATGGAAAGTTTCTGTCAGCATCTACATAGAAAATACTAGTGCAAATTTGAGCTGAGTAGTTTCAATGTAAAAGGCAACAAAACACATCTAAGAATTGCTAAGAAAATGAATTCATGGAAAGCAAAAGGAAAGGAAAAAGGTTTGCTGTCTTTCACACAACTAATTTGAGACACAAAGGTAGAACAGTTAATGGCACAAGGAATATTGCTGCTTTCCAAACGATTATTATTTTAGTAGGGAAGGCAAATACTAAGCTGTTAAAATAAGTAAACATGATGAAATTAGATGGTGGTCACTAATGAGAGGGAAATGCTATACCCTCATGTGAGACCACAAAGAGGAAAAGGGAGTTACCTCCACTGGGAGCTGAGAGACACTTGTCCAAGGTTACCTGGGAGCTGAGAGTACAATTCTGGAGCCCCAAACAGGAGAAGATTCCAGGCAGTGGAAAGTGCAAAGGCCCTGGGGTGGAAATGATGTAAGATTTCTAAAGAAAGCAGAGAGTCAGTGTGGTCTAATTAAAGTAAATGACGGGAGAATGGTATAAAATTAAATTGGAAAGAGTAAGTTCCTGTAGAAGAGTCTGGTAGCCCGTGTTAGGTAGTTTGCCTTTTGTTCTAGTATTTTAGGAAGCCACAGTGTCTTCCCTTAGGTAAGAATAAGGTCTAACTGGTCTTTGACCACCAAAGTCTATTTCTGCATAATATAAAACAAATGTATCCTTAAAAACGCAGACATCTGTCTGTTTTTTTTTTTACTCTTTATTCATTATATCTTAAGAAAAAATATTTACACAACTTTATTTCATTGGATTTTTTTGCTATTTCATAGAGTGGAATACTGACTACGTTTTTAATTGCACCTACGTTTTATAATATTTGCTTTAGGAAACAGGTAGGGATATTTTCATAGAAGGTTAATGTTATTGAACAAACCATTGTGCTTGCTAAATTAACTGTGTCACACTCATAACTGCTTAGGTAAATCATGTTCGGGCTCCAAATGGAATGTGTCAGGTTGAAACACAGAGATTTCCATTTTCCTCTGATACGTGACCTCTAGTATCGCTGGAAGAGAGAATGGAATTGCAGCTGCCTGTGCCCATCAGTATGAATATAACTTAATTTGTTGATCTGGATTTTTTTTCTCCTTAGTTGCTGAACCTTTAAACACATAAACACTAGAAAGTTGTACTTCCAATATGGACAAGTTCTGGTGCACTATTACCTGTCATACGATAAGGGAATAACATAAAATACCACCTTTTATACATCTATCATTCCTTAGTCGCTCCCATCAAGCTGTTGTACATTAGAGCAACACCATGCCTCCTGGATGATTTCTAAGGTACAACAATCAGGGGACTGAATACGTTTTTCTACCAAAGTTATTGATCACAACAAGTATCTCTTTTATTACAAGTCATAAATACCTTCACAAAGAATAATTTTAGTTTGTGTTACATAATAATAACTCTGAAATGTGAGAGTTTTCTTTAACTAAGTAAACAAATATATACATAAATGATGTTTTTCGTTTTTTAGTAAAGTCTAAATTATGTAACTTCCAAATACATTGTCTATTTACCTATATAAGGCATACTTACATACCTAGCACTATAATTTATTACTTCTCTCACAGCAAATTCAGCATATTTGATGTGTTGCCTAGAATTAGAAACTTGAGCTTGCCAATAGCCTGATATTGACCTTCTTTTTTATTTTTGCTATAAAAATAATGCTGCTGAACAATTGGATACAAGAGCATATCAAAAGATTACATGCTGGCTCGGCGCCTGTGGCTCAATCGGCTAAGGTGCCAGCCATGTACACCTAAGGTGGCGGGTTCGAATCCCCAGCCCGGGCCCGCCAAACAACAATGATGGCTGCAACCAAAAAATGGCCGGGCGTTGTGGTGGGCGCCTGTGGTCCCAGCTACTTGGGAGGCCGAGGCAGGAGACTCGCTTGAGTCCAGGAGTTGGAGGTTGCTATGAGCTGTGATGCCATGGCACTCTACCCAGGGGGATAGCTGGAGGCTCCGTCTCAAAAAAAAAAAGATTACATGCCATGATCAAGTAAAATTTATTCCAGGAGTACAATGGTGGTTTAAAATATGCAAATTGGTAAACATGATACATGAGATCAATGGAATAAAGGACAATAACCATAAGATAATCTCAGATACAGAAAGAATAGTTTCTTTAGAGTAATTGGTAGCTATGAGTTCAATAGATCAATTTAAGGGATCATAGGTGATGAGAAATTGTGATGGTTTAAGGAAAACAAATAAATGGGGTAGATAGCAAATAATAGAGTTTGTGTCAAAAGAAGTTTTTTCTTTTTTCTTTTCTAAGATGAGAAAATGAGCAGGATTATATTTTGGTAGACATATTTAATATACAGCAAAAATGATGATGAAATAGATTGCATTTATAGAATGATTTTCCATGACTTAATATATTATGTTTTCCTTACCTATCTATTTCCATTGTCCAGAAAATTTTATAGTTCTAGGTCATGAGTTCCTAAAATCCTGCCCTCAGGTTGAACCCACCACCCTGTTTGTTTAAGATAAAATTTGTTATATGTTGTCTATGATTCCTTTTATGCTATGAAAGAATAGTTGGGTAGATGGAACAAAGACTGTCTTTGCCTGCAAGGTCTAAAATATTTCCCATCTAACTTTTTGCAGAAAGTTTGTGGACCATGAATCTAAATAAAGCATGACATTTACAGTATGTGAAAGGTTGGCAGAAATTTAATACTTGTTAAACATCTTTCTCATTAGGCATTGATGGTTTATATTGTTTATATTTTTTGTTTTCTTTAACTCACAGAATAGATTATATTGCACTTCATATCCTACTTGTACATGAAGAAATCATAGCTGAATTAGGGTAAACTCTAAATCACTTAGCTCTACTTAGGATTGAAAATTTCAACCAACCAGAACTTTATGTTTTTCTGTTCTTTTATTTCCTTTCTGGGGTTCTTACATGTAAGAATCCATTTGTAGTAATTATGTTATTGAATCAACTATATATATTTGGATGGGTATGTAGGACAAGTAATATTCTAAATATGATGAGAGACACAGGATAGTAGCTGAATTCTCTAATGCAAAGATCATCTCTGGTCATGTTCACATTGAACTCCCTATTTCATTATTGTCACCATAATCCTCCCTAATAATCGAAAACAGACCTGTTAAGTATCTTTAACCAGTACCTATCTCTATTGCTCACTCTCTGTAACCTGACACTTTGTTCAGGTCCATTTTACATCCTGTGTTCTGTTGAAACCACCACTTCGTTCTCTCTGCCTCAAACACCTTCACTCCTCAGTTGCAAGATTAACCTTAACGGTCGCTTCTTTCCCTATCAAAAATGATAACCTTATGAACATCCCTCATTTCAAAAAAAAATTCATCTCGTCTTCTAATATAAGACTCAGTACAATAACGCCAACTTATTTTATTGGACATATATTTCATTTTTAAATATACCTAACAAGGCATCCTATACTCTGAATCAATGAGGTGGTAAGCTATGGTCAAAAATAATGAATAATATCCAGGATCTAAATGTTCTTTCATTGTTCCATTCACCTGGATTTTTTTTGTTGTCTTCACATTGATCTTTCTACTCCTTACCTTGACCCCAAGGGTTGCATTACAGCTAACATTTTCTCCAAAATGTTTCTCTGATGTCAAAGACAACAGATGTGAATTTTAATAGAATTATTTATACATTATCTCAAATAACAATGATCTCATCTTGTTCTATAATAGAGTTATTTGTACTATTGTCAATTGCTTTCTGGATGAATGTAGTCTAATGTACCAAATATGGATTTTTGGGTCCAACAGACAAGATTCAAATCCAACTATTTCACTTGCAACCCACTGACTTTGGGAAAATCTCCTTATTTTTCTGATGGTCAGTTTCTACATTTGTATAATTGGGGTTATGATACTTTCTAAAACTTCAATAAAGATTAGAAATATAGTTTTCAAAAACTGAAGATAATGCATAGATCTTAAGAAATACTTGATTAATGGCTATTATAATTAGAATTACAGTAAAAGTGGTTAAGTTACGTAGCGTATCATACTCATTTCCTTATTCATTGTAATGCAGTATAATGTCTTACTCCATCCTGCACTCAATTGCTAAATTTAATGAGATTTGTCATTGTGTTTTTATGGATCCAATCATATCATAAATTTGTTATGAGACTTGTTTCTTGGCGTGGTTGTGGGAGAATCTGTGTAGCATCTTTCTCTCCATCTAGAATGGTCTAAGACAAAGCAAAATCTCTGGAAGTACAAAACTGGCCTTGTCTCTGAAATAGCAGCAATGTGAGTGTGAATCGTAAACTTTATAAACTGAATGTATTACTTCTTACCATGAATTTCTCATAAAATGAAAATATTGCATATTAATATTATATAATTACAAACATTAAAAGATGAGACACCAAAAAAACACAGACAGGACTCCAGTGTTTCCCAAATGGGTGTTTCTTCATAGTGGCATTTTATTGAGAAATTGATCTTTATCAACTCAATCCATGCAGATAAGGGTAAATTTCCTTTTGTGTTGAAAGTAGCAGAAAAAGAGACAGCAATTCCCAGATGAGAGGCTGAGCCTTAGGCCTGTTAAGTTTGTGAGTCACATTAACCATTTCTGTTACTGGCCGGTGTGCTTTAGACGGTTCACACGCTGAGAAGTAAAGACCACTGAGGTCTTGCTCCTTTATGTTAATCAGCTGTTTTCCTTAGTGGATCATCAGCCAATTTAACTCCTTAGAAACTAAGAAGAATTGGTTTTTTCTTTTTTTTTGGACCAGAGTCTCACTCTGTTGTCTAGGCTCGAGTGCCATGGCATCAGCCTAGCTCACAGCAACCTCAAGTAATCCTCCTGCCTCAGCCTCCCAAGTAGTGGGGACTACAAACACCCACCACAATACCCAGAGGATTTTCTATTTTTAGTTGAAACAGGATTTCACTTCAGCTCAGGCATGTCTTGAACTCCTGTGCTCAAGTGATCCTCCTACCTTAGCCTCCCAGAATGGTAGGATTATAGGTGTGAATGCCTGGCCTAAATAGATACTTCAGATTTGATAAGAGTCAAAGGTAAGAAAGAAATGAGGGCCGGGCATGGTGGCTCACACCTGTAATCCTAGCACTCTGGGAGGCCACAGTGGGTGGATGTCTGAGCTCAAGAGTTGGAGACCAGCCTGAGCCAGAGCAAGATCCCACCTCTAAAAAATAAATAAATAAATAAATATATAAAATAGCCAGGTGCTGTGGCAGGCACCTGTTGTACCACCTACTGGACTGGCTAAGGTAAGAGAATTGCTTGAGTCTGAGGTTGCTGTGAGCTATGACATCATGGTATCTATCAGGAGTGACAAAGTGAGACTCTGTCTCAAAGAAAAAAAAAAGAAAAAGAAACGAGAGCATATTCTTTTATATTAGAAATTACTGACAAGAAAGGAAATTCCTACAGCACTAGTTACTTAACAGATAATGGCATCACACACAAAAAATGGTTTTGATTAGAATCTTGTTAGGTAATACACTGCTGATTGACTATGAAAAATTATTTTAAAATCAATAAAATATCAACGTAATAAGATAGGATATTCTAAATGGCAATTTTTAGCAAAGAACTTGAATTAAAAAGTTAAATCTTTAACCAAATTCCACCTCCACCTTGCATTTATCTATCTCTATATATTAGTTTCCAAAGTTAAATGTGAGATTTTTAACTTCTCTTTTACCATAATATTTACAGGGAATTGCTTTTTAAAATTACAACTCAAAAGCATTGATTTTGTACTTAGCTTTCTCTTTTTTTCTTGTGATAGCTTTTCCTTTGTTAGACTTTGTCTACAATTTGCAAAATCAATGAAAACACAGCTCTCCCCAAGAAAGAAAAGTCCTCTTGAGGTTTACCCAAAAGTGTCTAGGGCAAGATTTCTGTGACCTTGAACTATTTGTAAAGTACCAGTGGTGACTTTTCAGAGTGTCACATCAAAATTGGTTTTGTGTCTCCAAGGAAGGTTCAGCATGTAATGTCAGTAACAGCTGGGGTAAAGGCAACAATTATATGTCAGCTCTGCTTTCTTTTCAAAGAGAGCATTTTCCCAGGCTGACACATTGCTGGAGAGAAAAAGGACACGTATAAAAGTTTGTTTTCATTTTCAATTATTTTTGGAGATATGGAGCCTGTGACAAGCCAATAATAGTAAACAAAAATGACAAGAATTGACACCGGTGACCATAAGAGGTGGACGCTACTGTGGGCAGTACATATTTGGTTTGAGAGCTTTCAATTTTATGAGTTTGGGGAAGAGGAAGAAAAGAAATCCAGAGAGCTGTACCTATTTAACGAGATATTTCTGGCTATAAAAATATACCCTGCTCTGCTTTTGCAACTTCTACCACTCTAAAGGACCGGAGACATAATTGCTCAGTGTGAAACTATTTCAGAACAGCTCAAGACTGACTAAGCCAAGTATTTGTGTCTTTTATTAACCATGGACTCTGCCATTCCTCACACATCATAGGACCCTGTTTGTGTTGTTTGAGAACTTGCTATAAAAAGATGATTGTAAAAGGAAACCGGTGAAACTTAGCTATGACTAATTGATGTTTAATCTACACTTTATAAAATGGAGAAAAAAAAACTTCCACTGAAAACAGTTATGTGTTGGAAGAAGGGACTGCTGTGCTATGTTATGAAATAGGGAAAACGCTCTAATGCTCTTTCATAACACTTGAAGGAGGTATTCTAATATCACAGAAACCTTGGGGGAAGGTTGCAGACACAAAGCAACATAATTAACTTTCTGTTAAAGGCCTGCCAGAAAGAGATTAAATCAATGGTACTGTTATTTTGGGTAGACTCCGCAGTAGGGGCTGAACCAACGCAGTGAACACTGATCATGAGAAGTTGTCTTGGTTGGAGTTTTGATGGATCAGGACTTTCTACTTACTTTCAAAGTTGACTGCAGATTTTTAAATGTAAGAGTAAAATGCTCAATGCCATTTGAACTGAACCCCAGTTATTGTCAATGTTTGTTTCCTTACATATCGGGGTGGGGGGAGCTGACAGAGAAGGAGAAAGTGTTTACATTTGAATTCTCCTTGGTTTGTGATGTACCTCAGGCTGTCATTTACACTGCGTCAAGTCCAGAATTGGTTGTCTTTTTGATATTTAATATAGAAGCACTTTCCTTCAAGCATTAATTCTGTATTTCCCCCAAATTTAGGGTGGAATAAGTGGGCATTAAACCCACGGAAGTGCCCAGCAGGAGACTTGCATGAGTTTTGGCCAGTAGGCTTGTTCAGTAAGATTATCTGCTGCAGACCAATCTGATAAGAGGTTGCAAATCGCTCCTGTCCTTCTGTGCATTGGGAACAAACAAAAACTCCAAACCCAAATCCTAACACAAACAAACAAACAAAAATGGGCAAAGAAAAGAGTGAAGTTCCCTGATAATTCTGAATTTGCAATAGTACCAATGTTTGGATGGGCCGAGAGCAACGGACATGACACTTGTAAGTGGCATCAGCAGTTTAGGTGAGTGAAGGATGAAGGAATATCAGAACATAACAAAAATTAGCTGTTTATGCTTATTTGCATTGACCATTTAGAAAGAAAAGGAGTTGGGAAGTTTTTCTTTGCTTGTCTATCACCACAGAGCTCTAACAGCCCTACCATTCCAGCTGCAGACAGAAATTCATAGAGCCAGACATTTTTTTTTCTAAGTGCATTCACAAAACATCCCCAGCAGTGGCTCTATTTAAAGAGACTCAGACAAGAGGAAAGAAAAAATAAACATCCCCACACATTACAAACTGCGTCTGATGAAGGTTATATGTTTTCAAAAATTTAACTTGGAAGTGTTTTAGCTATCAAGGATGATACCTCTCACAAAAGCATATTAGCTCTGAGGTGAGAAAAAGTCTGGACGTTGGGAAGGAGATTAAATCACTGAAGGATATGTAAGCAGATTGGGGTAGACTGGAGCCAGAGATGAAAACAGAGAGAAATGATTCGGGCCTAAATCCTGCATCACATTTAGCTGAAGATTTGACAAATATTCTAAACTGGTAGGATTGCAGATACTATCAGATCCAGAAAGTACATGCAATGTGCATTGTTAAAAAAGAAAAAAAATCATATATGTTATGTATATATAATGTGTATATATATGCACATAAAGCATAGTAACATTCAGTACACCCTAGTATTTTATATGTGTTAGACCCCAACCTATGTACATTTAAAGGTGTCCTGAAAAGCTTTATTTTTCTCAACAAATTGTTTTATTTCCTTTAACATGTCCAGATTAAATCACTTGTTCAGAAATTGTTTTTTAAAAACTGCCTCCTCAAATTTATCTGTAATCACAACCCACAGGTCAAAAATGCATAACTCATATCAACATTGCTCCTTAAAAAACAAAGCGCACATTCACTGCTCTTGACACTAGCACTACAGTTTTGTTTCTAACGGTCTGTAGACAGGGCTCTTCAAGATTTTGGATTGGGTGGTATTCTCAGCCCACATTGACATTAGGAGGATATCTGACCCATTAGCTCTTAGTTCTATGCATATGCCAGTAAATCTCCAAAAATCAACTCTGTATAAATTAGATAAAATCTCTAGAAATTGGGAAAGTATTAAAAAATAGCATTAGCTTCAGCTTCTTTTTTTTCTTTTCCAAGCAGGAAACCCATTTGTGAATACATACAATACCAAAAGAAGCAAAATGAGTTCAGAGGAGCTATTAAAGCCACTGCCCTTCTCCTTAGAACATGGCAGCCAGGCTCATCATAGATAGAGCAGGGAAAGGAGATCAAAGAAAGTTAAATTTTGTGTCATCAAACAGTAAAATTTCAGGCATCTTTGTAACTTTTAAATCATCACGTCGATGAAGGCCTGCATTTGTATTTCACTGCTTTCTTTTGTAGGTTTACAAATAATTTATGCTAGAATTTAAACTTCACATTTCAATTGAACCTTATAATAATTATTGAAATAATGATCCAAAGTGTTCTATGTACCTTCTATATGCCAAGCATCATCCTGAGGGCTGTACTCTTATCTTTTTTATCTTCACCACAACCTTGTGCAGTAAGAAGTTCATGTTTCATTTTGAAGGTGAAGACGTTGAAACTTTGGGTGGTTTGGTCCATTGTCAAAGTCACAAACACATGTCTGTCTGACTCCTGGGTGCAGTCTGTTAAATTCTGTACTATTTTGCTTCTCTTTTCATTTCAAACAATCTATCTGATAAAGGATTTGTATACAGAATATTTGAAAAACTCTTCAATTTCTTAATAAGCAAACTATCCCAGTAAGTAAATGCTCAAGTTACTAAAAAAAAAAAAAATACAATTTGCAGAAAAGATGTACAAATGGCAACTAGGCACACAAAAATATCAACATCTCTCATAACATGAAAAATAAAACTATAGTTAGATATGACTATACCCCCAAAGTGGCTATTTGTTTATTTCCATCAAATGTTTTTGGGGATATGAGCAACCAGAAAGTTCATACACTGCTGGTAGAAACTCAGAATCATGGACACCCTTTGGAAGACAGCTTGGCAGGTTACAAATCCTGAAACGTAGCATTGCCACCTACTGTTATTTAACTAGAGAAATGAGGGTGTGCCTGCCGACAGCCTTGTAACTGAATGTCTATTGCAGTGAAGCTACTCATAATAGCTTCAAACTGGAAACAACCTGCACTGCTGTCAAAAATTAATAGGTACACAAATTGCACTATGTTCATAAATAGAATATGAGGCAATAAAAAACTAATATATAGAAAAAGAAAAAAATCACTGATATATGCAACACAGTCTCAAAAATATTATGACAAATGATATAAGCCAGTCATAAATGATACTTAAAATGGTCTATTTAAATGAAATTCTAGACCAAATACAAGTGATGGAAATCAGATCAGTGGTCAGCTGGGATTGGGGATGGAGAGAGATGAAGCTCTGTAAGGGACAAGAAGAACATTTGGTGGTGATAAAAGTGTTCTATATCATTATTGTGATGGCAATAGTATGTCAGTACAATTGTCATTGTATGGCAGACAAAAACACACAGCAATAATGAATGCCACTTGTCAAGACACCACCAAACAACAACACGAACAGCGCTATGAGACACTGATAGACCCAGGTTATGAAATCTGACAGAGTTGTTTGTATGGTGCTGCCAAAGTAAGTGCATTGTGGCCAGTTCTTCATGAACTTAACAGTCAGGCTACAGATGATGACAGCTCTGATAGTCATTCCAGAAAAACAGTTCTAAAATTGCTTTGAAGGATGGGGTTAGGGCCAGCATCAGTGCACAGCTGCTCAGGAGGAGCCCTTTGAAGGTGGTGGTAGTGTAATTCACCAGTGAGGCACATAGCACTTTCTATAGGATGCATTCACAAATTTCACTGTCAGACCTCATGTATATTAAGACTCATAAAATTATACATTTGAAAGTGGTGAACTCTATGTACAATACTTTGATAGAGCCACCTTGAAATATCTCATCATACTCTAACAATACTACAGTAATAGAGTCAGTGCTAATTAAGTTTTATAGAAGAACAAATGAAATAAATTGCCCAAAGTCATACAATTAAGAATAATAGAATAAGCATGTGAACCACGTATTTTGGAGATTAAATTGACAGGTCTCTCTATTGCACCAAGTTCCTCAGTGTCCTTATTTCATTATCCTCAGCCACTTCACGCACCTGCTTTTGGCGTGAAGCTTAACCCTCAGGACATCTGAGCACCTGCTGGAAATGCACATGCCACAGTCCTCAACTCTGTCATACACAGTTTCCCTCACTCCTCTTTTTTTGCTGTCTATACATCATGGCTTTTATGTTTTTGCTTTTTGATAAATTATACATGAGACTCCTAAATTTTGTGCAAATACATTAATTAATATATGAGACTTCTGGTTAAGTGTTTTTATAGGAAGGCAAATTCACAAAGACCTGATTGACCTGATTTGAAGCATAAAAATAATAATTTTGTGAGATCAATAAAATTAATAGACAATGTCAACTTTTTTCTATAGCATTATCAACAGCAATTGATGTCTTTAATTATATATATTTTTTTCCTGGTAATAATAAAGCAGAAATGGCAAAGCTTTTATCTTTAATACAGGACACAATCTTTTAAACAACTGTGTATGGACTGACCACTGGGAAAGGAGCACAGAGGCCCCACAGGAGCACCCGTATCAGGAGACTTAGGAAGGGCAGGGGTTAAGCATCTCTCTATATAAGCAATAGAGTTACTGTGCTATTTCCAGGTAGCCAGAGGAAATCTAATGAAAACAGACTAGGACCCACAATATTGCTACTATTTTGATGTGTTTATTGATAGTGAGTCATATCATACACACACAAAGAACACAAGAGAACACCTTTCTGAAAAGTCTGACTAAAATGGTGTCTGCTTCCTTTTCAAGTTTCTGCAGGTTCCTGGGGAGAAATGCAGAACCTTGGCACATGTACAGTCGGCCCCATGACGGAGTGAGGGGCCTGGTGGAGTAAGCAACGGATGATAGAACTGGAAAGAGAATTGCAAATTATGGGTTATTTTCCCTTGTGTCATAATAGAGAGAATAGTGAGGGTCTTACATAATTTTGAATGTTTAATACCAAGAAGAGATGTATTGCCACTATATTTTATGCTTGGAAATTTGCAGCACCAATGACAGCTAGATGCCATGTATGAGCGGCATGAAGAGTGTCTACGTATGCTTTATATTTCATTTAATTGAAATGAAATGTGCAATTGCTCACTCTAGGACTTGCTAATTAATGCGCTCAGCACATTCATTCTCTCCCAGAGAAGGATTACTTAATGGAGAGAACCATATTGTTTATTACAATCCTATAGAGTTTAGTTTTTTAGTTATAACTTTTCTTTTCTTCATAGAGAGGTAAAAATCCTTACTAAGTAATATTTTCTTCAAATTGTCTTGATAACATAAAAATCATATGATGAATGCTTTTGTGCATGTTTGTGTATATGTGTCTGAGTAAACTTAAATTGCACTATTGGAAGAGTTTTAATCCAATATTTGGATTAAATATTTTGTGAAATAGCTAATACTTTTCAGCTTTCCCAGTGTGAATTGTGTACCCTATCAAGCATCATAAGACTACATGACTAATAGATCTGATTTATTCAACTATCATAAAAAGGACTACAGATTTTTTTTAACATTGATGATAATAATAGGTAACAGTAGAAAAATTAGTATGTAGTAGACAGTATCTAAATGATTTATATATTAACAGCTGATCCTCTCACAAAGCTTATGATGAAGGTAGATATAATAATACCCATTTTACAAGTGAAAAAACTGAGTTTGGAGGTCATACAAGCAATGGCAGGGCTGGGATTTGGGACCAAGCAGCAGGCTCTAGAATCCCTTGCTCTAAAGGACTATTTTATATCATCTTTAAATTAATATCGAAACACAGCTAAATACATTCTTGTTAAGTTATTTTAAAAGTTCAGTGACTATGTATGTAGCTGCAGATCTATGTAAATTTCTTTTCATCACACCTCAAAATAAACATGCAAACACACACGCATTTCGCACTCTTTTAAAACCTGCGATTTGAGAGGCTTAAGATGAAGATATTCACAATTAAGAAGTTGACATCATTAAGGTTTCTCTAGAGTGCTGGTATCCACAGACAAATAACAGCAACTACACCCCTGATAATAAAAGCAAATATTTGACTCTGGAATATCATCCTTGCTAGGAAGTTACTAGCACTGGATTTAAGCAGGTGTCACTGATGAATGCCACCCATCCAGGAGCTGCAGTCCTGCACCCGTCCCCCACTCCTCCACTCTCTGTGCTGCAGCCCTGCACCTGTCCCCACTCCTCCACTCTCTGTGCTGCAGCCCTGCACCCGTCCCCCACTCCTCCACTCTCTGTGATGCAGCCCTGCACCCGTCCCCCACTCCTCCACTCTCTGTGATGCAGCCCTCCACCCGTCCCCCGCGCCGCCACGAACTGTGGTGCAGCCCAGCACCGGTGCCCGGGCGGGCAGGC
>CAUYQV010015815.1:0-13152 GCA_963574575.1 Galagoides demidoff | reverse complement strand
AGCAACCTCCAACTCCTGGGCTCAAGCGAGTCTCCTGCCTCCGCCTCCCAAGTAGCTGGGACCACAGGCGCCCGCCACAACGCCCGGCCATTTTTTGGTTGCAGCTGTCATTGTTGTTTGGCGGGCCCGGGCTGGGGATTCGAATCGCCACCTTAGGTGTACGTGGCTGGCGCCTTAGCTGATTGAGCCACAGGCGCCGAGCCGATTGAAATTGTTTACATTGATGTAATGAGTGCCTTACTCATATGATGCTTTAAAATGTTTTTAAATACAAATCAGGAAATTTGCAATGCTCATTGGGCTGATTGATGCTATATACAAAAGTCTTAAGAGGTATTTTAAAAAGATATTGATAGTAACTTTTTATAGAAGGAAAAAATCCATGTTGTCTCCTTAAATTGGTTGTTGAAAATGTGTGAACCTGTTAGATCCCTTACGAGAGTTAGGAGGCCAAGGCCCAAAATGATTGTCATGGGGCCAGGTAGTATCACTTGCAGAAAAATCTCTCCACCAGCTGGCAACCCACATCCTAAACCACTGACTCAAAGACGGGCTATTATTCAGATGCTGATTAGGTGAAAGAGCCTAATTGGCTTAATGCAAATTCACCATATTAAATTACTAAAAAAATAAAATACATAACTCATAGTTCTTGGGTCAGAAAAGTGTTGCCTTATTTGATGAACGTTTTAGTTACATATTTTAAATGATTAAAAACCCCAAGTCACGAATGACTTAGGAACTAAAATAATGCTAATATATCACTTTATAGGGAATAAATGTATCCATGGATAACTAATCTTGATATGTGCTACTATCCTCTGGGTACCTATTTCTCTTGGGGCAAAGTTGATCTGAAATATAAGGCCATTAGTCTTCTCAGTCTTTTGCTTCCTGATAACCAAATGGTTTTGAACTAATAATCTATAATTTGATGAATGTAACATAATTGTTGGGGGTTATCTTCTATTCAAATAAAAAATGATTTTTTTGCACATCCTTACAGCGTGTCTATGTCACAGCTAAATAAGTATGTATTTTCTCTGATTGAAAACCAAATTTAAGAAGTTCTATTATCCATTGTAAAAATATACTTTCAGATGTTTTTCTCTTAAACATTTAAAATGTAAGAACGGTCTCTAAATTTATTACTTTTATATTCTTTATTACTTTTTATATTCAGGTATGTGATCCATTTGTATGTCTTTTTTAATAATATAAATAATTCTTACATTTGGATGTTTGTTTAACTGGGCAAGTTTTGTCAATGTAATCCTATTATATTTCATTAAATATTTGTTAGGACTATTTTCTTAAGAGTATCCTGTCAACTTGAAGTCCTACTAGAGTCCCTTAGAACATTTTGAGAGCTATTCAAAGTCAACTAAAAGAAGAAATTTCTTTGCACTGTCAATTACCACGAAGTTCCCAAAATAGATGGGAAGAAAACAGTGGTACTTTCCATATTACATGTCACAATTGTCGTCGTTTTATGAAAGTCTCTCCTTTGGGAAACTATTAACGGTGTACCTGAGAAGATACCACAAGATGTTTAATTTTTTCTATGAAAACAAGAAGATGCGAGTTGATTCATGAAGGAGTTTTTTTCCAAAGAAGCATCACATGCAAATTAATCGGCACGGTGTTTTAAAACCGTTTTAGAAATACAAATTGTGTTGTGTTTGTCACTGCTCTCAGAGCACATTTCCGCATTCAGGATAGTAAGTGGCAGAAGCTGTTTTGATTCTATTTTACAATGAGAACCTGTCAGAAGTGTTGCTGAAACTTACAAATCAGTAGACAGGAATAACCAGTGTCTGAAGTTGGCAGTCTTTATTTCAAGAGGTATAAATCGGTACTGTGGATAACCTAAGCTCCAGAGGTTGTTACTGCTCAGTACGCTTACTTGGCATGGACTCTCTCCTTCAGCTTTCTATAACCCATTGCCATTCAAAGTTAAGTAATGGATGCATTTTGAAAAAAATAGCATGATCCTCCCAAGTCCTGCTATCTGGCTTTACTTTTGAAGGTTAAACATAGTTCAAATTCATAGTGGTGAGGTTGATTCATAAAATGATTTACTTTTTTCAATCAGGTATCAATAGAATGAAGTTCAATCCGTAACATGTACAAAGGTTCCTCTCTGCATTGAGAAATACTTCTATCCAGTTTGACATATGCCGGCCATTCTTAGTCAATAGCTCCCTCTTTAGACCTATGAGAGTTATCAACATTTGTTTATGTCATGGGAACTCAAATTTGCAGGGACTTTGGTGTAGGCACCTGTTGAAATCTAACTATTTCTTCAACAAGGAATCTTACTTATGGAACAAATAAAATCTCTAGAAATAAAGTGTTGAGAATAAATTATGTTAAGGGTGTTAAAAATGGAATAAGGGATGTTTTAAAATAGATAAATTTGAGACTTTTATTTAATGATTGTAATAGCAGTAAAACATAAACAGTTCAAATACTCAGCTATTGTATTTTCAACCAGCTCATGAATTAACATACTCAGCTCTGAGTTTATGTTAAGTTTGGTCATGTTTTATTATGTTATTTGTCAGCTTTGGCAACATGTTTGTACCTTCCTTTTGATCAGCTTGACCCGACCAAGTTAGGTTCTGGGGTTGGGTTAACTTCTCTTAGATAGTAGGTTTCTAACACCAATTGGAACATGCTTTATTAAAGTCTAAAAACTATCACCATGCTCAATTATCAAGGTTGAATCTCTGTTTTCTGTCTTTCTCTTTTCCTCTCCCTCTTTCTGTTAATCTTCTTCTAGTGACATGTGTATTTCCCACCAAATTAGCAATGTATTATAAAGAATTTTTTAAAATTTAAAAAAATTGTCACAAAACCCCCATAAGAAAACAAAATAACAATCGTTGCTCGTTATACCACCATACAAATATAACCACACTTACTTTTTACTATACCACGTGGTCTGTTTTTATAAAGATGTATATGTTTATAAAATTGGAACAAGGCCAAAGATACAGTTTATGTCTTTTTAAAAAATATATTTCCATGAGAGCTGTTAATGATACATTATATGCATTGCCTTTGTATAATTAAACATATTTTAGAAGTACCATTTCTGAATAATATTTCCTCAAATGAAAATACCAAACTGATTTAGACATCACTGCACATTCAGAATATTACTGCAATCACCGTCTCTGCACCGATTTCTCTGAATGGCTTTGTGATTATTTTCATAGATAGTTTCCTAAAAATGGAATTGTTGTGTGGAGGGACATTGTGCCTTTCATACATTATCAGATAGCTTTTCCGAGTTGTCATGCAAAGAACAATTTCTAAAAAGAGATTCTGATTTGAATCCTGAAGATTTATCACCTTAAGGGGAAATCTAATTTACCACCCACTCCTCGCCACCCTCACCCTTGTACCCCCACCCATTCTCACACAGGAAGCCTCTTATCCACACCATGTTTGTGAACACATTGCCTTGACATGAGCAGAGAATACAGATCTCTCATAGAAGTCCTATGTACTAGGGACCCTGGTGGCATTTAACTGAGGTGTTCCCATTATTATTTAATTTGCATTTTTAAAGCATTTATTACAAGTTAATTAATCAATGGATACCCCAGGGAGCGTTTAATAAGATTTATTGCCTTATAAAATTTATATGGCTCTCAGCTGAGATTATAATTATTAGCAGTTGCATAATTACATTTGTGGCAACTCTAGAGATGACCAAAGATAGGGAATGTCTATAACTTTCTACGTTTTGCATAGAAATAGATGACTTTCAAATATGATTTTAAAACATACTAATAACTTCAAAGCCCCTGCCTTTATGTTTTTAATTTGAAAGGCATAAAACAATCCATGAACTAAAGATGTAAGTTCTTCTTCACAGCGATAGGGCAGAGAATCTGAAAGGGCAATTAATTAAGAAATGTTAAAATCTTCAGAGTTTAAAATGTCATGTTGCCCAAGTAATCAATTCATAGTTCCCAGGCCTAGAAGGGAGAAGGTTAAGAGCCTTCTACAACTTGCCGTGGGAGTGTTTTATGAGCCTGCCGCAGGCCACTCCCGCTCACCCTCCTGTGTTCCAGCCCACCTGGTTTCAGGAGCATAAAGTAGCTTCATCATTCAGGTGAAGGCATTCCTATCTCCTACATACCTTTTTTCTTCCTCTCCTTTTCCTCCTTTCCAATGTCACTTTAGAAGCTAACTTCTCAAGCATGTTTTCTCACTTATAAAATGAAGCGTCTAACCCCCCATTGATTTGGTCTAAATGACATAGTATAGTCTATCCTGCCCTTGGGGTATCACATTTGTCTCACACTATCCAGATTCAGTCTTGGCTCCACCCTGCACTAACTGGGTATCCTCTTTCCTATGTCCCTAAAACACAGTTTATTTTAAGAGCTCTGTCTCTACTTTATTGCTTGTAAAAATGTATAAAATAACAGTTCTAATGGATCAATTCCAGTCCTTCTACTGATAATCACAGAAAACCTTATTTAAATTTTTTTAAGAAAAGTAGGACTGTGACTCAGATTAACAGGAATATGGCTCACTTCTAAATTCTGGAGTTTGAACATATTTTGATTGACCTCTCTGTCCTATCAACTACTCTGCTCCATGCTGGTATTGTAGTCAATCTTCAGGAAGTGTCCCGATGACCATTTCTATATCTACAACATTTCAGGTCAAGTCCAGTAAAAGAGAAAAAACTCTCTCAGCCATACCTACAAAGGTTTTATTGTATCTGATTAGGTGTGTGTCTATCTCTAGGTCAAAAGAGTGCTCAAACCTGAAACCTGAGTCATTTTCCTTTCTTTTCTCTTTTATTTTCTTTTTTTCTTTTCCTTTATTATTATTCTTTTTTCCACAGAGACACAGTATTCCTCTCTTACCCAACCTAGAGTGCCATGGCATCAGCCAAGTTCACAATAACCTCAAACTCCTGGGATCAAGTGATCCTCCTGCCTCAGCCTCCCAAGTGGCTGGACTACAGGTGCTTGCCACAATGCCTGGCTATTTTTAGAGATGGGCCTCAATCTTGCTGTTCTCGAACTTGTGAGCTCAAGTGATCCTCCTGGATGAGCCTCCCAAAGTGCTAGGATTATAGATGTGAGCCAAACTGAATCACTTTCTTAATCTTGGAACTCGGGTTGAGAGTCGCCCACTGAAGGCAGAAAAACTAGTAGTGAGGACAGAGTGATTATCCAGAGAATATCGGAGAATTGTTACCTACCCATTCATTTCACAGACAATAGCAGAACTAAGTACACGTGTAACTAAATACATATATTACCAGTTGAAATTAAGTCGGGATATGGTCAGTGGCTTATAGGAGTGTCAATTTCCTTTTTTGATATTCCTATAATTATGTAAGCTATTACCAGTGGAGGGACTGGGGAGGAAGTATACAGAGAGGGTCTTCCAACTGCAAGTAAACCTACAATTGTCTCAAAATAAAAAGGTTTTAGAAAAGGCATGGCCTAAAGCATCTGACACATAGTTGACCTATAATTGAAAGGTAGTTATTATAAACATATTTGAATTCTAAAGTAATTTATAGCTTTCATTAAAAATACAAACTTACTTTAAGCCTTCCTGACTTTCCTGGAAGGAACTAAGATTCTATTGGAAAGAATCTTGTCACTATACTTAACCAGGGACAGCGAAGTATCAGAGTTCTTCATTTATGTCTCTATCTCAATAAATTATTAAGGCCCGGAAGGCAAAGAACATCTTATCGTAATTTAATTTTATCTATTTATTCACGATGCATGCATTTATTCATTCCCTTGGATTTTGTACCTGTCCGTGTCTCTTACACTTCCTCCCTGTTGGATTTTCAGTTGAATAAAATTTGCTATTCCCGTGAGCTTGCATTTTTCAAGATCTTAATGATTGTCAAAGAAAGATATTAGACATTTTAATTGTACTTAGAACTGTTTCACAGCGGCCAGTATTTTTCTGAATTGGATTGTCTTTAGGAGTTTTCTTATCTGTGTTCAAAGAGACTCTGAAGATGGGAGATAGCTACTAAAAAAAAAAGGTTTTATTTTACAGGAGCCTGGGGATCTGAGATTAGCTCTTGAATGATCATCACAGCAGAGCTTCAATTCTCTTTTTATTTACATGTTGTGGGTTTCTGTCATAGAGATTTTAAGCAGAAAGGAGTTCATGATCTCCTCCCAAGGAGTTTGGGATTCAAGTGAATTTTTGGAAGCAATGGCGGGGGGCGGGGGGGGGGAGGGGGGGAGGAAGGCCAAGCGAGTTTTTTAATAGAGGATTACTCTCCCAGAAGTCGACTGTAATTCTCATATCTATAGGTTTCCTGCCCATGGCTGAGTGAACAGATAATAGCCTGTTTAGAGGCGTTCGCCTTTGTTCAGTGAAGGGCATTCTGTCCTCCCACTGCTCAGCCTTTTCTTGGTTCATCACGCCCACCAAATAAGAGTGATGCCAAGTCCACAAATAGGAAGCCAGGCCATTAACATATCAAGCACTTCTGAGATCAAAATACTGTGTGCAGCATGTGTGTTTTAATGAAAATCTAGAAGCAGAGGCAGTGGGTCTGCATTGTGTGAGCTTCCAAGATAAAAGTGCAATTTCAATGAGAAAAGAAACTTTTAACAGTCAAAGAAAAAATTGCTTCTTACATTTAGTCCCAATTAGTTTCCCATGTTACAATATATATCACTGACAAATTACTTTCCCCCCTGAATTTCCTTTTGCCTAGAGGAAACTACCTGCTCTGGTCTAGCTCCTGCTGTAAACTGTCTTGCAAGTCAGTCATTTCATTTATTTGGAGCCCGTTCCTCTTGGGGACGGCCTTATCTGTTACCCCTTGGTTTTGCATTTCTTCAGCTGATGGCTTTGAAGCTCACGTTATTGATCATCCTGGGAGCACAGCTCATCATCCCGGGGAAAATGAGGTTAGCGACTCCATTTCCTTCTGTCTAGCATCTGCTTTGATGAGCTCATATATTTCTTCCCCTTTCTTTAGTGTTTCCTTTTTTCTGCTCACCTTCCTGACACCTTTCATATGGGGGAAGGGAAATACAATCTCCAGCACAAAGGGATGGGGCATCACAAAAGAAAAGGACAATTTTAAGGTTTGAGGGTTTCATCATGTGTCCCAGGAAAGAACTCTATTAGTTTTGTATTGCTGTGGACCAATGGCTACAAACTTAGCCGTGTAAATCCCCACGCATTTATTATTGCAATTTCCATGAGTAAGGGCTTCAGGCATGATGACTGAGCTGGATCTTCTACTTAGGATCTCAAAAAACTATATCGGGGTGTCAGCCTCAGGTTCGCTTTAGCAGAGGCTCAAGGTCCTCTGCAAAGCTCATTCAAGAAATTGGCAGAAATCGGTTCTATGTGGGAGTAGGGCTGAGGTCCTCGGGTCAATCCCAGCCAGTACCTTCTCTCTTTTAATTAACTCAAAGTTAATTGGTGAGTCATCTAATCACAGGAATGATATCGCATCATATTCCCAGGTCTATTATCCTTATGGGAAAGAGGTTACAGAAGGGTGTGAGTCATCGGGGTCATCTAGGAATGTCCTACCACAGAGGAAATGTCTGTCTTGCTCCTCACTCCCTAGTTCCCAGAACAGTTAACTTGCATGAAGCATGAAAACAATAAAAATATACTAAAAAATTAATCGCTCTCTGTATTGTTTGAGTTATTACAAGAAATAATATTTCAAGTCCATTGTTATTGATGACCTACAGCTGAATCATTCCACTGACAATGGCTTAGTATAAATATTTGATTCTCTAACACAGCAACTTAAACTAGCTGATGTCTGGAATGATTAGTTAGTACTTTTTTTTAAGATTTTTTTTTTATAGGAAAGAAAGGCAGGTACTGCTTTTGGTTACTCAAACCTAGCACCCATTTCCAGGTATAAATCCAGCTGTTAAATCAATAGAGACATAAGAGCTACTTGATTCTCTCGCCTTTACATGTTTGCATGTTGGCTGCTGACAGCCACACAGGACACCACGTTTTGGAAATTTGCCTCCATTTTTCTCCTTTCTTAAGGCTGCTGTCTCAGCATGTGGTAACTCGTTTCTGCTTTTATAAATTGCAGGAAGAGTCGAGTCTTGAGCTCTATTTCAGCTTTTTGATAGTGCTGTGAGTCTGTGGACTTGATTTTACAAGAATTGCTGGGGAGAAAAGTCAGGAAATAGAGCAAAAAATCTTTTGGGGAAAGATGCTTAGAGAACATACGAGTATAAATATATATTTTTTTCATATTCAAATGTACATTTCATGCTCTTATATATAGTTTACAGTATGTGCTTAACATGAATATATTTCATATTCTTAGATATTTTCAGAGATAATTCAAATACATGCACGAGTGCATATGTTAGTGCCTTCCACAACTTAGTAGAATTGTGACTCTCCCCAGAAATTTAAAACTAAGTTTAGAACCAGTACTGAGAACCTTAGTATAAACGCAGATAATCTGGGTAATTCCACACCACCTAACCGATGGGAGAGTTCTATCTTTAGAGATCTTTCTCAACTTCTTCAGACCAGATTCCACAACTTGCTGGAGTAGCTATGATGCCTAGAATCAGAAATGCTCCTAAGTTAGCCACCCCTTATATGATCTCGGTAAATCATTTAGCCTCCCTAAACCTAAGATTCCCCGTCTGTGAAACAGGAGGCAATAATAGTATTATAGTCAAAGCTTGCTATAATTCCTATGCTATAATTCCTAGGTCAGGAATACATTCTGAAGACTATGTCTTTAGGTGATTTTGTCATCCCACAACCATCATAAAATGAACTTATACAAACCTAGATGGTACAGCCCACTACAGACCTAGGTTAAATGGTGTGGCCTATTTCTCCTATGCTGTAAACCTGTGTAACATGTGACTGTTCTGAATATTGTAGAGAATTGTAACACAATGGTAAGTATTTTTGTATCCAAGGATATCTAAACATGGACAAGGTACAGTAAAAATATAATGTTATAACTTTGTCAGGCTACTATTATATATGCCATCTATCATTGGTCGAAATGTTGTATGGGGCCCACTACTGAACTTCAAAGTACCCAATGTACTCAACCCTACTTTGAAATTAATTTACAGCTTTCATATGAAAGCTATAACCAAATTATAGCCCAAACGTATGGGGAAAGAGGAGAGGGGAGAATGGGTGGAGGGAGGGTGATTGGTGGGACCACACCTATGGTTCATCTTCCAAGGGTACATGTGAAACTTACTAAATGTAGAATATAATTGTCTTAACACAATAACTAAGAAAATGCCATGAAGGCTATGTTAACCAGTTTGATGAAAATATTTCAAATTGTATATAAAACCAGCACACTGTACTCCGTGTCTGTATTAATGTACACAGCTGTGATTTAATAAATAAAATAACATAAAATAATAAAAAAATTAAAAAGAAGATAGTTGTGAGACTCGAGTCAGAGCACACATGCCTATAAAGCTCTTAGCATGAGATGTCTCCTTAACCTTGAGATCCCTACCTCTTTTTTCTTAATGCTTTTTTTTATTATTAAATCATAAACACATAGGTCATGGATACATTAATGCATTTATGGGGTACAATGTGCTGATTTCATATAGAATTAGGAGCCTTTATGTCACACTGGTTAATACATACCTCGTCTCATTTACTTAATTGTTGTGTTAAGACATTTATAAGTATAGAGATCCCTACTTCTAGTACAAGGTGACTCCTCAATTGTTTGTGATTATTTCTTGTTGTTTAGATGAAAGTACTTCCTAAGTTGGAAGCCCCTTTCCAAATGTATGAGTATATTCTCAAAGCAGGAAAGAAACAGGACCTTACCAAAAATAACAACCAGTCTGATTTGTTCAATATTATCATGTTCGTGAAACAAAGACCAAGTGAATTCTAGCTCTGAGCTACATCTCATATTTATTTGCATATTTCTATCTGTGCCACCACACCCTAGTTAAGCCATGATCACTTATGTTTTAAGGATAATGTTCCAAATCGTTCAACAAAGTGTATTGAGAATGCAAAAGTGGGCTCCTACTTTCTCACTGAAGTGGTCTGAGATTCTTTCAGTTTTTTTTAATTACCTGGCTATTTCTTTTCTTTTTTTTTTTATTAATTGATCTCTGTATACATTGATGCAAACATGGGGTACATTGTGCTGTTTCATATACAATTTGAAACACTTTCATCAATCTGGTTAACATAAATTTCATGTCATTTGGTTAATCATTGTATCAACACATTTATACCTGGCTATTTCTACCCAACTTCCTTTTCACCCACACTGCCCGTCTGAAATACCTCCCCCACCCCTTCACACACGTGCAAACTCATGCTCCAGCTGCTTTTCTGATACTTTCCCTTCACCCTTCGGCTCAATGTCTCGTCTTTTGGGAAGATTTCTCTGTTGGATCCCCATCTGCACTACCCTGACCCCCTTACATATACTCTTATAGAACCATGCCCTTCTATGTTTATTCCATCTGTTATAATTTTAATCAAAATTAATTGTATATCTGTCACCTTTAAACTACCACCACCTTTCCCCCAGGAAAGCCAGAGCTTTTCAAAGAATGACTCCAAGTGACTCAGATTTGCAAATGACTTCACTTATTTTCTTTCATTCTCAGCTAATTGACTGAGAGCAGCTCTGTTAATCAAATATCTTTAAATCCCAGTCTATTGCCAAGCCCCCTGCCCCTGCAAAAATAAATAAATAAATAAAAGGGTAGAGTTTTTTGGTTTTCACACATTAGGTGCTTAAAGACGTGTTGAAATAATGAATACATGAAAAAGTCAGAATCAACTTAATGATGGCTTTATGAAATCCAGATTCAAATGAAACATTTTCTACTATAGAGCCCAAGTTCTTGGCAGCCTTTTTAATTGACAAGTGCTTATTTACATGTGTTTCCAGTACTGCAATTGAAAAGAAAAGAGGAAAAGTCTCTTAGAATCTTTGATGTTTAAATCGCTTATGGCGTTCAAGGAAAAGTTATAAGAAGATTTCAAAGAGCATTAGTCTTTTCATAATATTCAAGCTTAATTCCAAACAGTGAAAATTAAAAAAAAAAAAAGAAGAGGAAGAAGAATAGAAAAGAAAGCGTAAAAGAGAGAGGGAGGGAGAGAAAATCTTCAGACTACTTTCTAGTAATGATTTTTCCAGATTATGTTAAAAGTCTAACTGAGTTTTATAGACTGTGGATGACTTTCAAAGCTGCTGGTGGCTCTCTCAGGCCAGTCAGCAAAAAAGAAATACACATGAACATTTTCTCTTTTAACTCATCGGCTTCCATACACGGTATGTAACACAACAAAATAACTGCATTCCTTAAGTCATCCTGAGCATTTCAAGCTCTGTTAAGGTGAAAACTAGATGGAAAGTCACAAAACCAGGGACTTGGTGAATCACTGTATGTTACAGATCATCCACCTACAAACATTTTATCCGCCATTAGTAGTTCAAACTTGAGCATAATTAAGCAAGTGCTGGGGTGCTCACTGGGAGTTACTTAACCTCTCTGTTCTTTAGTGTCCTCATCTATGAAGTGGGAATCATGATAGCACCTACTTCATAGGAATTTGAATGAGGAATTAATATACTAATTAATAAGTTAATTAATATGAAATAATTTTGGCCAGTACCTAGCACATGGCAAGTCCTCACTTAATCGTAGTATTAAATTGGGATTCAAAGGGCTAAGGGTCTATGGTCGAGGGTCCAGGGGCACTTACTCGGATAGGAACTGTTAATACTTTCATTTCTTTTCTAAAATTTCATTTGCAGTAGTTATTTAAGGTGCTGGTTTATATCGGCATATATATTATTAATAATCATGTGGACATCTAAAGTTATACTGTAAGTGAAATCAAACAGACAATTTTAAAACTATGACCTTTCTGCCAGTCCCATGTGGAATTCTCAGAGACAGGTGGGCTGCGCATGCCCAGGCATTGACCACAATGACCAGCTTTCCTTATGGAGTCAGGAGAGGCATGGCTGAGCCTTCAGACCTATGCTCTCCACATCTTATCTACTCGCTATGGGACATTGAACAACTCACTTAGCCTATCTTCATTTCAGGTTTTCCCCTTTTAAAAATTGGTTTGATATGGTGGCCCCTGTGGCTCAAAGGAATAGGGTGCTGGCACCATAGGCCAGAGGTGGTGAGTTCAAACCCAGCCCTGGCACAACTGGTCTATGCAGAAAAGAAGGTAGGAGAAGAAACTCAAGTCATCTCTCTAGGAAGGGCCACCACCTGCTCTGTGGCCCCCAATAAGAAGGTGAATATCTGTGCTTTCCAGTTCAAAAGTGACAGACTTCACTAAAAGAATTTAGATATTGATATAGTATTAGAGCTCATAAAATCTTTTTTAAAAAATTAAATCATAGCTGTGTATATTAATGCAATCACAGGGTACAGTGTGGTGTTTTCATGTACAATTCAAAATACTCTCATCAAACTGGTTAATGTAGCCCTTGTGTCATTTTCTTCGTTATTAAGACATTCATACTTTGCTTTTAGAAAGATTCACTTGTACCCTTGTAAGAAAAACCATAGAAGTGACCCCACCAATCACCCTCCCTCCACTTACTCACCCCTGCTCCTCCCCTACCCCTCCCGCCTCCCCATATTCTAAGGCAATAATTAGGTTATATCTTTCCTATGAAAGCTATAATTTAGTTTCAAATTAAGGCTATGTACATTGGATACTTTTTCTTCCATTCTTAAGAAACTTTAATAAGAAAAACATTTTCCAGCTCCATCCATATAAACATGAAGGAGGTGAAGTCTCCATCTTTCTTTAGGGCTGCATAATATTCCATGGTGTACATATACCACAGTTTATTGATCCATTCGTGGATCGATGGGCACTTGGGCTTCTTCCATGACCTAGCAATTATGAACTGGGCTGCAATAAATATTCTGATACAAATATCTTTGTTGTAATGTGATTTTTGGTCTTTTGGATATATACCTAATGAAGGAATTGTAGGATCAAATGGCAGGTCTATTTTTAGTTCTCCAAGTGTTCTCCAGATGTCTTTCCAATGTACACTGCTATGATTTAATAAAAAAAATTATAACAAAAAATAAATTAAAAATATAAAAAATTATCTTACTGAGTTATAAC